>PVKS010012401.1:17980-53956 GCA_004027875.1 Aplodontia rufa
GACAGTGAGTGAGAGAGACAGAGAATCAATTTTTTTTTTTTAAAGAAAGAGGGACAGAGAGACAGAAAGAGAGAAACAACTTTATTTAGTTTTTCACATGGCCTTAGTTGCTCCAACACTTAGTTGTGTTTGTGGTGCTGGGGTTTGAACCCAGGTCCTCGTGCTTGCCAGGCAAGCGCCAAAACCACTGAGCCACCGCTCCAGCCCCTCAATTTTTTTTTAATTGAGTTTTTCACATGGCTTTCATTGCTCTGACACTTAGTTGTGTACATGGGTGCTGGCGTTTGCCGCTGAGCTACCGCTCCAGCCCCGGACAACTTACATGTAATGTGATAATTAATATAGTTTAGTTTAAGTCTATTCCCTTGCTATGTTCTTTTTTTTTTTAATATAAGAGAGGGACAGTGAGAAAGAGAGAGGATCAATTTTATTTAGTTTTCATGTGGCTTTTGTTGCTCTGACACTTTGTTGTGTATGTGGCGCTGAGTTTCGTATCAGTTGTCCTCATGCATGCCCCCCTTCCTACTTTTTGTCTCATTTATTCTTTATTCTTCTTCTTTCTATGTCTTCACTTGGATTAAATGTTTCTTATTACTCTATGATACATTTAAAGAGTAGTAGGTATTTTGGGTTACTGTAAACAACACATACACACAAGTCTGTATTGCTTTTTTTGTATAGATATAGTTTATATAGGCATCTCTAACTCTAGTCTGGCACAACAGGGTTAATTCTAGCTTTCCTCCTTGCATATTCATAACTTTCCTCTGACTATGAGAAACTTGGCTATCTTTATCTACAATATTTTTATAGTTATTTGTTCAACGCTTATATATGTGTAAAGTATTTTCAGAGTTGCAAACTCATACTGCTGTATGAGAAATTTTTTTTTTTTTTAAAGAGAGAGGGGACAGTGAGAGAGACAGAGAGCGAGAGAGTTTTTCTCATGGCCTCCGTTGCTCCAACACTTAGTTGTGTACGTGGTGCTGGGGTTTGAACCCGGGTCCTCGCGCTTGCCAGGCAAGCACCGAAACCACTGAGTCACTACACCAGCCCCGAGAAAAATTTTATCAACTACAGTACGATGTTTGTTTAAAATTCTTGTCTTGGTAACCTTATAATATCCAGACTATTCTTCCTGGCATTACATTTTCTTTTCTATCTCCTTTTTATACTCTTGTTATTCTTTCCTTTTTCTTATATTCATGAATATGTCCATTTGTTCAATAAACTTTATATACTTAATCCTGACTGTATATGTGGTATTAAAGTGTAGATTTTACTCTTATATTAGCCTGTTTCCTACTGTCTCCTTAAATTAGTTTTATATAGAATTACAATATTAAATATATTCGTTATATTCAGAAACTACATTTATGTACATTTATTGACTCCATACAGTCTGTATTTACATAGTGTATAATGAGTATATATTTTTCATTTCGGGTCTTAATTTAAGATAGAAGTAATATGAATATTTTATTCCTCATTGAGATAAGAAAAAGCCAGCTAAAATGCTTTTCATATAAGTGTTTGACTAGTCATCAATAGAAAAAAAAAAGTTTCCTCCCCTATATTGGAGACATGCCCAGTAGCTTATAATCTGTTTTGTGTGTGTGTGTGTGTGTGTGTGTGTGTGTGTGTGTGTGTCTTAAATGGGTCTACACTGAAACTAATACAAACATATGAGATTTAACCCTTTTTGTAAAGACCATCGCTACACTTTTCCAACCCGCTAACATCTCAGTTTTCATTGGAAAATTTTGCAGCATATTTATTTTTCTTTTGGCATTTTAAAAACTAAAGCCCCTACTTTGTAGCCTATATATGTTTCTAGTTCTTGTATGAGTTGAACAATTCATCCCTGTGTTCTTTATAGTGGTCTCTGGTAGGTGAAATTGCGTTACACTTTTCATTCAAGGGTTTTCCTGAAGTGGCTCATCCATTCGGATTCTAAAGTAGGATGATAACTCCTGTACTGCCTTTCATGATAATAAGCTAAGTCTATTTCCATGTGCCTCCTGAGGGTGCAAAGACAGGAGTGGACCCTAGAGAGGATATGCTAGATGGGGAATTATTGCAATGCATCTGTAGTTGCACTGCAGATGTAACGTTGAACTATTCTCTGTAACATATGAGAGCACACACTCCTCTCTTGGAACACTGAGAAAAGATTCTGTGATCACATCCAAATGGTGATTTCAGGATTGGGCTCACATAGAAGGTAGTTTATGCCAAGGTCTTATGCTCAGGACAAGTGTTCATGGATGAGGCATTTTATAGAACAAGAATATGCCTTGACACGTGTTCTTTGTTTAGTTATATACATTTGTCATCCTCGGTACCTTCAAGATGTATCTCACAGTAACAGACAGGAGAATTTTATATGTTTATCTTTGCTTTAAAGCCTACAATATTTTACACTTGATCTGACTTGTCTGCAGTTAGAAAAAGTGACAGTGCCAGGTTCATGCAAAGATGCTGAATCCCTCCACAAAGGATTTATTATAGTCCATTTACTTATTTCAGTGCAAAGCTAATTTCATAGTAAAGAAAGGGATGCTGTGTGGTTCTATTTACATTGTACATAGTCTTTTGGCACCATTAAAAAAAACCTCAGGAGTCACTACATTACAATAGAAATGGTGCCATTATTCTGGACCATTCTTTTTCTTCCTTTTTCCTTTACCTTTCTCCTACCTGTTCCTTCCCCCTTATTCTTATCTGCAATCTTCCCCATTTCTTCTCTTTTCCCTGCCCCAACCTAGTTTAGGATATTTTGTCTATATTTTTACTTGGTAGTGTGGTGCTGAAAGAACATGTGCCACCCCGCCATCCCCTTTTCTTCTTTTGGTCCTCTCCCAGCTTCCATAAAATGTCAGTAATTTCTTCCCTGTGATAATCCCAAACCTTCCAAAACTTAAGCTGTGTAAAACTGTATAGTAAAGATGGGAGAGGGATGGGTAATACTTCTTCCAGGGCAATTATTTCTTTAAGCACGTCCATCTAAGGTAAATGCTAGATAGAGTTTCACTTTATTATGTGACAGGATTAATGAGATGCATGTGTAAGAAATCTTAGATGACCTGGGTTTGGAGACAGCAGAAGCAACAAGATAGTATATTGAAATAATATCTGCTGTCTTCCTGCTAGCTTAACATTGGGATATTACATGATACTGCTCTGACTCTGCATTTAGGGTTGTCCCTGAAAGAGCATATGTGCAGTAGCATGACATGGATTTTTCTTCTAAAAAGAGCCTTCACCAGAGTATTAGTATATCAGCATTCTCCATAGAAACAGAATGATTTGGGGATTGTTAGGTGTGATAGAGATTATTATAAGCAACTGGCTTATGTGATTATGAAGGCTGATGAGTTCAGAATGTATGGAGTGGGCCAGCAAACAGGTGCAGATGAAGTCCAAAGATGGTCTGCTGGAGAATTCCCTCTTGCTTGGGGGAATTATTCTCTTTAGGCCTTTGGCTAATTAGATGAGACTCAGTCATATGAAGGACAATGTACTTTACCCAGAATTCACCAATTTAAATGTTAATAGTATCCAAGCACAACTTCCAACTGGCATAAAAATCCAGATTTACCTGGAATTCTGTGATATTTGGTTGTGCCTTTTTGTCCTTTATTTTTAAGGTTCTGTTTGATTATATAACCAGTTAGTTTTGCCTAGATAACAGTAAGCAAATAAAAGCAGGACTTCTGTGTTCTTGTCAGAACCCATATTTGATCGATTTATGATGTTTCTCAGCTGTATAAGTGAATGGGTTTGGAAAATATTGATATGTGTTCTTTCTTCCCCATCTTGGTCTTAAATTTCTTCAAAATTTGGAACCTGAGATGTTTTTGAAAAGATGCTATAGTAAGGTAATTTTCTCTAAGATGGATTTTGCTAAGCAAGTATTCACAAGTGATTTGTTTTGAAGAGTAAACATGTGACTGTTCCCGACTGGATATCCTGCATTGCTGCTTTATATTTAGACTTGAGCCCCAGTGGGCCGGTGCAGTCCCACAGTGACGTGTGCTGACGTGCACCTATGCTGTTTGAATCCTGGGCAGAGAAAACTTCTTTTGAACAGATGACAAACTAGACAGAAAGCCAGAGGCTAAATATAACTCTTTAGTGAGCCAGGCATAAAGTCTTAGCAAACAACACGTCTGACTTAAGAGTGAAAACATTTTCTGAGAGAACTTCTTTTCCACTTTGGTTTACATTAAAGAGTATAAACCCCAATTAATTTAATTTTTCATGGAAAGTTAAGCTATTGATTTTTCTATTTTTAGCCATCCCTGCAGCTAAATAATAATAGCCAGTGTTAAAGACAGAAAGAAGTCCCTTAATCCCTTAGTATTCTAGGGTTTTGTTTTCCAGTTAACAGGTCTGTTTGACATTGAGACTTTGATCTATATGGCTGTGGGTTGAATGGTCATCTTTGGAATTTGATTTTTCATGGACCTTCAGGATACTTGTACCAGTATACTAATGCTCTTAGAAAAAATGAATAAAGGTGCTGGAGTGGTGGCTCAATGGTAGAGTGCTTTCCTGGCATGTGCAAAGGTATGGGTTCAAATTCCAGGACCACATACACAACTATGTTTCCGAAAAACAAAAATTAAATGAAAATTCTAAGTAAAAACCCGATTCTCTTTAAAAAAAGAAATCAATCAAAATATGCTAACCTCTCCTGAATTAAGGAGTTTGTAGATGGAGACTAACATCACCTCAGCATCTGTTAGGGTTTAAGTATATTTTATTGTAATAATTTATATTATTGGTTCTTTTTGCCTGAGGCTCTAGAAACATTTTATGGCCAGTAACTCTTCAAAATAGTAAAGGAAAATAGGCATCATCCTGGTACTCAATAACAGAGCTATGTTTCTGAGCACAATTCCAGATTTGGGGTCTAACCCTGATGGAATGAGTAACTTAGCAGGGCTCCCCAAATAGGACTTCATGAAAAGAATCACCAGGGAGGTGTGGCAAAAAAAAATCTCGATCTTTCCCAGCCTATTAAATTAGAATTTGGGGCAAGCGCACTCCAACGAATAAGGAGATAACTTGGGAAATGGTATATTAAACAACTGAATTGATCAATCATGTAGCTTGCCTGACATCAGATCCCTAGACCCTAGAAGAATTTCCAGAATGTGTCTCAAAACTGAGAGAGGAAACTGCATTTACGGTCCACAGCTGTGAGATTGTTCCAGATTATGAAAAGGAAGGGGAAACAAAGAACACAGTAGCTCTGGAGAAGAATCTGAGGAGCCACGTGAACTAGGACGGCAGTTGTGCGCTTTAGCACATCTGTGTTTCCTCTCCTGCCTTATCATTCTTATCTGCCTGTTCCTTCCACTCTCCCTTAACTCAGCGTCATATCTTCACTGGAAGGAAGATGTGGCTGGGTTGAAAATGGTAGTGCCAACTGCACATCATATCAAGGTTGTTTTCTTTTTTTGTTGCTGTTAGGATTTTTTTCTTTTCTTTTTTTCTTTTTTGTTAAGGCTACTTCCCTTCCAGACTCATCTAAGGCTTTCAGTGAAACAATAGGTCATCAATTTAGGCTTCAGGGTCTGATTCATGTCTTCCGCTTAGTTTCAGGTCCTCTTTACACATACCTTTTGCTGTCTGTTCTGGATAGATTGTAGATTTTGTTTCTTCTTATAAGAAAGATTTTGAAATTAAGCAGGAAGTAGGGACAAGGAGCTAGTACTCTTGGATTTTGATTTTGACTTTGTCCTCATAGTCATTTATCTCTTTAGGATTTGATTCCATATCTAGAAAGTGAGGTTAGTTATTCTTACCCTCATTTGTAGGATGTTGGGAGGCTGAATCAGTGTTCAGAGCATTCTGTGAGACAGCCTAGAACACACAGCCTGTTAAAGTCCTAGCAACACTTTCATCTCTTCCTGCTTCTCATTAGTTTTCAAAATGTTTGTGGAAGAATGTACAATGTCTTCTTTGTACTTTTCTCTGTATTAGGCATTAGTCCTGCAGGCTGGTTGACAGTCTTGTTCAGGGGAAAGCCAATGGGCTCAGTTCTCTTTAGCAGAATATCATCTGCAGCTTACCATCACACTTGCTACCTGTCAAAAGAGCACTTTCTGTGAATTAAAAGGCCTCACTTCTCCCTGTCTATTCTCTCTATGCACATGACTGACTGGCTCGATATATATGAAAATTTATACTCTCTGTAGCTGGTTGGATTTTCTATGCTATTCCTTTGCCTTCCTACTCTTATCTTTCCAGGAAACATATATTTTCCTTATAGAACAGTGGGCCTAGTTCCTTAATAGGAGGATTCTGAGACTTAAAAATTGACACTGTATCTCTGGCTTTCTAGACTACACTAGCTTTACTCAGGCTCCCTAACCAAATGAGAAAAGGCTGTTGTTGTTCTAAGACTGTGACTCACGTAGATGAATAGCCCTAGTGTGCCCCATCCATGCCATCATCTCTTCTGCTAAGCTGGTGCTGCAGTTCCTTGCAGACTTTTATATGCATGATGAAACTGTCATCTCTTTTCTGAGAACTGTGAGAAAAACCTTACTGGGAAGGACCTGTGCTCTTTATTTTAGCGCAATACCCATTTCTGCATGCTTAAGGCAAGATTCAGAGCTGGCTTTCTTTTCTACACAGTAGTGCATCTTTCCTGAGGCCTTGATTAGTGTAGTTCAAACATGAGCACATAAATGGGGAGGGGACATTGCTGGGTTCTGAGGACTGTACAGGTAGACATAACTCAGGAAACATGACAGAACTAGGACAAGCAAAATTAGTTTCCTGGTCAGGTCTTCCTCTATAGAAAACCCTACGCCAGCTACCAGTATGATATGGGGCATGCACTTGGAAATAAATTTGTATTGTGTGTAATCTTTCTGAATATTGGTTTTGTTTCTTCACAAATCTCACCAGTTATACCAAGCTGTTTAATACCTAGTTTTGACCTTAAGGACCTTAGTAACATCTCTCTTGTTCACTTGCTTACTGTCATTGCAATAAATGTAAATTTGGCCTGGAAACTCTGTAGGATAGACCATTACATACATGGTCATTTAGCATTTGGAAAATAAATGGTTAGATAATAAGAAAAATTATTTTCAAACATTTTTATTTTCTCTTGCCAGATTTCTTATTTAGCCTATAAAGATTAAAAACCTAGCTAAAATGTTTAATTAATCTCTTTCACAAAGTCACAGGGAAAAGAATTGTAGGCATCAGAGTATAATGGGAAGAGTGTTAGACTTGGAGTCCACAGTGTGACATAACTTGGTTATGGACCAGAGTCAGGTCACTTCATCACATCATTATTTGTGAATTGGAAATAATACCTCTTGCTTTGTCTTGAAAGGTGATCTAAGGTTTGCATTGGAGTCATCTTCACTTCCTTCCCCACCCCAGAACTGTGGCATCTCTGATTGCCCTTGTTTCAAGACTGAGGAAAAATGCATTGTAGTCATCCATTTTAAAGCTTGATGCCTTTGAAAGTACAGAATGTTTAATAGATCTCAAAACAAACAGGCCCAATGGAGAATGGAGTGACAACTGCTGCTCCTGACTACCTTAAGAAAGGCATAGAGGAGAAAAACAAGAAGAGAGTAGGTAATGCTAGTTGGTTATTCAGCTGGCCTTTCCATGGTTGTCTGTGTCTGTCCAGGACTCCTTTCTAATTCCCTGCCATGGATGTCTGAATTGATGTGTTTCTCTTGTTGGAAACCAAGTTCCTCTAGGCATAAAGCACAAACTGACTCCCACAGTGAATCAAACAGTGGTACTTTTGTTTGTAAAAGTAAAATCAGCATTTTGGATGTTGTTTACAGTTAAAACAATAAAGAAATGAAGAAAAGGTTTTTCTCCTGGGTTTTATTTAGCCTGTCCTGGCACAGCTGGAATATTGTTTATGATTTTGGGTATGTGTGATGCTGTGAATCACACTCAGGGACTCATGCATGCTATACAAGCATTCTACCACCCCCAGTTCATTTTTCATGATTATTAATCAGCTTAAGGACACAACAGCCTGAGGTCTAGTCTTCTTCTTAATATAGCTAGTGATGCTATTCCATGTAGTTTTATAATCCTTTGTCACCTTTGCTTACTTGTAGAGACAGTCCTCACAGAAGTGAGTCCCAGCAACTCATCCCGCCCTTAGAGGAGATTAAATGTCATTGAACAAAAGACCAACAGCCTTGTCATCTGTAAATTCAAGCATATTTTGATAATCAAAGTTTAGAATTTCTGAATTTGGTGTAAATTTAGGAGTTATCTGTTTGCATTTTTCATTTGTTTTCTTCTGTGTATACATATCCCACATGTCTCTTATTTTTTTTCTTCTTTCTTATTCTTACAAGGGCACTAGTCATATTTGATTAAGGCCCCAACTTATGGCCTCTTTAAGTCTTTATTATTCCTTTAAATACCCTGTCTACAGTCCCATTGGAAGTTAGGGCTTCAAAATATGAATTTGGGGAGAGGGGTACAGTTTAGTCCATAACACTCTCCTCTCATTTCTCCCCTCCCTTCTTTTTGTTTTTCAGGCTGGTTTTCCTTCATCTGCATTAGATCTTAACATGAATTTTCCTGAGACTCTCATTTGTGTCATTGTACTCTGTGTGATTAAATTTAAAACTTTTTTTTTCTGGGTCTCTAGAAAGGTCATTGGTCCCTAGATATCAACTGTAATAATGATAATAAATGGTTGTTCTTCTAAAATGATTGCTTATCTTCGATTATTAATTAAAGAAGGGTGAAGATTTTCTAATAATATTTTACTTTTGGGCAAATGGAGGATACAAAATTATATTGAAAGTAATAAAGAGTGTTACAGATAGAGCCTAGATTTCTTGATAGTATTTCATAGCTTTCACATATAAAAAAATTTTGAAGATGAAATTACATTTTTCTCTGTCCTGGATTAGGTTGTTCTGGTTTGCAGACACATCTCTTAGTACTCTGTAAAACAATTAAGTCTCTGGGAAACCATATAAGCTGAGAATGCCAGTTTTACTACTTTAAAGTGAGAGTGAACACTCCAGTGTCTAAAGAAACACACATTGTATATAGTATTTACACCTCATACTATACCCCATAAATCTATAGGTTATTAGTTGATTTAAAATTTAAAAAAAATGTTTTACAAAAAAAGAAAAAGAAAAAAGAAACACTGACAGACTAGTGAATCAGACAAGTCAGAGATTGGAATATTGGCTCTTTAGCCAGCTTTGTCACATACTTGTTATAGATTTCTGTCAACACACATTTGCCATGTATGTTGAAATTGTCTGTGTTTCTCTTCCCCACTTACAACCAGTAACTTCCAAAAGCTTCTTGGATCTTGGTCTTATGATTAGGAATCAAGGGTATGAGATGAATAAGAATGACAAAAAATAAACAAATAAACAACAGAAAAATAATGACAGTGCTAGTTTAGAGTGATCTTAGCAAAATGCTGGGCTCGAAAATTCCAGACTCTTGTTCCTCTGCAAAAACATTGAATACAGTACCCATTAGCTGCATGAACAGCTTTGTTGGTAACTCTGAAATCAGTGAAGCATATAACAACCAAACAAATGTCCAATTAGGGCAAAAGCCATCTTTAAGCCAGTAGGAAAGAATTGTGGTTAAGACAGTGATGGAAGAAATGAGGAATGCAAAAAACCTACAACCTATAGAAGCAACGATGAAAATGGCAGAATTAAGTCCTTCCTTATCTGTAATTACTCTCAAATGTAAGTGGACTAAACACCATGAACAAGTGAAATTTATTCCTGAAATTCAAGGATGGTTTAACATATAATCAAATAAATATTATGTTAAGGAAATAAAGGAGGAAAACGGGATCATCTCTGTGCAGAAGAAGCATATTACCAAATTTCACTTTCTTGATTTAAAAAAAAAAAACTCAGTAAAGTAGGAATAGAAAGAACTTCCTAAACTTGATAAAGGTCACATTGGGGGTAAAAAAAAATCACAGCTAACATCATACTCAGTAGTGAAAGACTGAAAGCTTTTCTCTTAAGATCAAGAACAAGACAAGTGTGCCTACATTCACCACATCTATGTTTGTCAGCTTTCTGTTGCTATGGCAAAATACCTGAAAATCAACTTTAAAATGGGGGAAAGGGTTATTTTGGTCTGTAATTTGTCCATGGTTGGCTGGCTCCATTGCTATGGGCCTGGGGTGAGGCAGGGCATCCTGGCAGAGAGGGTATGGTGGAACAGAGCTGTTTATCTTCTGGTGGCTTGGAAACAGAGTAGGTTTTGGGGAAGAGAAGGGCTCAGGGAAGAGATACTGTCCACAAAGATATGCGCCCAAAGACACCCTCCCTTCAACTTGGGTTGAACCTCCTATGGTTTCTACCACCTTCAGTAGTCCATTCAGCTATTTATCCATCAATCCATTGATGATATCAGAGCCCTTGTGATCCAATCACCTCTCAGAAGCACCACCTCTGAATATTGCAGCATTGGAGATCAAGCCTTTCATACATGAACCTTTGGGACTTTCCAGATCCAAACAATAACAATATCTATTCAATATAATATAATTTCTAGCTAGAAAAGCTGGCAAGAAAAAGGAAAGGCATCCAGGAAAAGGTAAAATTATCTGTTTGCAGAGACATGATCTTATATGTAGAAAACCCTAAAGATCACATACACACACATAAACACACAAAAAAATTAATTTAACATATATTATACAGAGATATATTATACACAGCAACCATACAGAACTTCTGGTTTCCAGTCTGGCATGTAAGGAGCTTGGAGTCCTCACTCCATCGCAACAAGAAAAGATGAACAACCTAAGAATCATCACAACTTAGATCATTCAGGGAATTGAAATCATATATCAAACCACTGCCCCAAAGTTGGAGAGAGAGACACAGACACATAGAATGTTTATCTACCAGAACAGAAGCCCAGAAGAAGAAACCCCCATGGGAATCAGTGCCAGAATAGGAAACCTGAACTATAACAAATTGCTGGAGGCTCAATGTAGACACTTTTGAGTTTTTCCATTTTCTCTCGGTGAGTATTGGAGAAAAATCCCTTTCCAATAGAAGAAGGGGAAATGTATCATCTTGAAATACATCTAGAGCCTTCTGTTCTTAACAAGGGCTGCCCACAAGGGAAACTTTCTTTGTAGATCCTAACCTACTGGAAATTTTATCAGCTCACCTGACTTGAGAGAAGGGAAATATCTAAGTCCAGCTCCCTCTGGCCATCTTGTCTAACCTAAGCAGTGTGGGGACTAGGAAACTCTTGTGAAAATCACAGCCCAAGGACACAGGCCACTAAAAGATTGAGACCTAATTGTGGGATTATAGAGGCCCCTCCCCTTCGTATCACCACCACATCTTTAAAGGAGTGTTTTACCACAGTTACTTTTGCTCAGTATTTCTTGTCTTTCAACAAAATTTACAAAGCTAAAGTGCAAAAAGCAGTTTGAGGAGCCAGAGCAAGTGTCAGAATTCTGATGTGGCAAAGATGTGGGAATTATTAGACTAGGAATTTAAAGCAAATACAATTAATATGGTAAGGGTTCTAATGCAAAAAGCAAACATACAAGAACAGATGAACAATGCAGATAGGGAGATGAAAATTCTAAGAAAAAATAAAGAATGCTAGAGATTAAATGTCTATAATAGAAATGAAAATGCCTTCAGTAGACTCTGGTCATCTGAACACAACTGTGGCAAAAATCTCTAAGCTTGAGGATATGCCAATAGATAATTTTCCAAAATAAAAGTACAGAGAAAGAGGGGCTGGAGCAATGGCTCAGCAGTTACGGCACTTGCCCAGCATGCGCAAGTACATGGGCTCAAACCCCAGCACCATGTACACAACTAAGTGTCGGAGCAACGAAAACCATGTGAAAACTCAATAAAAATTGATTCTGTCTCTCTCTCTCACTGTCCTTCTCTCTTAAAAAAAATAAAGTACAGAGAGAGAACTTAATAAAAAGGAATAGAATATGTAAGAGCTATGGGACAACTATAAAAGGTCTAACATGTAATGATAATAATAGAGAAGAAAGGAACAAAATAAATGTTTGAAGCAATCATGATTGAGGATTTTCCAAAATTATTGTCAGACACCACCAAACCTTGGACCCAGGAGGCTTGGTGAACACCAAGCAGGATAAATGCCAAAAATGAAAACCTACACAATGAAAACCTACAATTTAATTTGTAGAAAATCAGAAATGAAGTTTTTAAAAGCAGAGATGGAGAAAGCACCTTGCCTATATAAGAGGAAGGATAGAAATAACATCAGACTTTAGAAACAATGCAAGAAAGAAGAGAATGGAGCATTTCCAGCTCAGGCTATTACTTAAAACTGTTCTGAATATATGTATATATATATTATTATTCTTCAATTATAGGCCACTGGGAACGTTCAGACTAAAGGGGAAGTAGAAGGTGCTGCACATGCTTTGGGTGTATTTCTGGTGCCAGAAGGAATACGTCATGGTTACCCAAAACAAAATAACTTGTTTCCCTGGACATATAACCCCCTGTAGAAGTAGTATTGTAGAAACTAATAGCAATTCAAGTATATTATACTTCTGTTTTCCATCCCTTTTTATTAGATTCTTTAAGGCTTTTTGTAAAATGAGACTGAACTCACTAAATAAGAAACAAAGGATCAAAGTGTAGAGCTGGAATGAATACATGTAACTGGACTGTTAAATAAGATATAGAAAGGAGAAGACTGGATTGTGACTAGCAGCCTGTTGATATACAAAGAGTTAGAGAGCAGTGCAGAGAAACAAGTTTCTGTGTTTTCTTTCTAGCATAGTTAAGAAAAGATATAGAGATCTCAATGAGGGTTTTCTCTATTAAGACATTTTTTGGTGATTGGCAAATTTCTTAGAGGCAAAGTACTTGAAGGATGACAGTTTTTTAGCTGGTTGATGTGCTTACTTGATCTTTCCAAGATTAGCTGAGAAATGTTGAAACCATTCAAGTAGTGTATCTTGATTTCATTACTGATGTAATCACTGGTGCAAACTTCTTCATGGAAAGGAAATACTAGGTTAGATGAGAATGCAGCAGTGAGGTGGATTATTAGTTGGTTGATAACTGTCCTTAGGGTGATGATCCGCCCTCCCTAGGGTTGATACCATCCTGAAGGGGCAGAGGAATCTAGGCCAAGAGTTTGGACTATGTGTTGTGTCAAGCCAAGAGCACTTTTGCTGACCTTGAAGCCTACAGGACAAGGGAGATGCTGGAAAGAGAGGCAAGAGAAGTCCCCTTACAGGTTTGTTGGCATAGGGATTGAAAACTCTAAGCAAGAAGTAAATGCTTAGAAAAAGGCTTTAGAACTTCTAGAGAGCTTTGCACTAGGACTAAGAAGGAAAGTGGAGAATGTGCCTCTTTTCCTTGGTTCTTTCCAGAGAAGTTCAGACTGAAAGGGAAGGCAGTCAGCTTGCAGTACATATCTAAGAGACTTTGTTTTAGAGTACCCCTGCTTTTCTATCCCCTATAGTTAGTGACTGTAGCCTACATAGATGAGTATATCCTGACTTCAGTCCAAGGGACTTTTGCAGTTATAGAGATGCCCTGTTTCTGATTTGACTTTTCTTTTTCCTTTCAGGGTGCCTCATAGGGGCTGTGAATCTCAAATCCAGCAACCGAAACCCAGTGGTGCAGGAATTTGAAAGTAAGAACCAGGAGACCCTGTGAGGAGAATGAGTACCCTCTAGTGGACATTTGGTGGTCTTGCAGCCGAATTCAGAACACTTCTGTATTGTGCCAAGGATGTGCATGCCAGGCAGCTAAACAATGCACTTATGTGGAAGAAGCAGCACATCAGCTGGCCCACAGTACATGCTGTGCAGGTTTTACATTGGATAACTTCCATTTCTTGATTGCTTTTTGTTCACACAACCAAGAAATTTCTTACATAGAGCAGGGTTAGAGAAGGTGTACTCTCTAAGATTCTTACTTATGTCTATTGTTTTTCTGGCAAAATCTCCTCTTTTAGTAAAGTCTCTTGGAACCTGAAGGCGGCTGGGTTTATAATCTGCATAAAAGGGTTCTTAAACTAGAGCTGCTTTTCAGGATCTGGATATACAAGTGAACCCAGAAGTTCCACATTTATTGAGTGTTCGCTTTTTCTCTTTGATCATTTAGGTGTAGAATTGTCTTGTATCATTACGGATTCACAGACAAATGACCCTAGGATTGAATGGAAGAAAATCCAAGGTGACCAAACCACATATGTGTTTTTTGACAACAAAATTCAAGGTATGATCCTATAGTCCTTTCTACCTGCTGATCTCTCCTTTTTCCACAGACCTACCTTAGATTGTTAACCTGAGTTTGTAGCCAAAATGGTTTTGATTTAATATTTATAATTATGGAAATTTTCAAACATGTAAAAGTATTGAGAATAGTGTATCAAACCTCCCTGCACCTGCCACCCAGTTTCAGCAAATATCAATTCATTAGTTTGGACTTTATGCACATCACATCTTTTCGAGGAATCAAAGTGAATGTTCTCCTCTGCCATCTTCTTGTCATGACCTAGTACAGTCGTGATACAAGTGTAGTATATCAGATAGATTGTAACAGCAGTCAAGAGACCACTGGTGTTCATGAAACCACCCATCATTTCCCAGGTTTGGTGCTAGGGCAAAGCCAGCACTGGGCAAGCACAGGGTATCATGGGATGGCACAGTGTAGGAGGAGGATGGTGGTTAAAGAGGCAGCACCTGGACAGTGGGATGGAGAGTGGCCAGTAAATCAGGCAAGATGGCAAGAGGAAGTGTAAAGAAAGGTATCAGGGCATGAAGGAATGCTGCATGTGAAGACATAGAAGTCAAAGAGCTTGGCTGAGGGAATCATAAGTTCCCCACCACATCTGGAGGTTGGGCAGGGAAAGGAGGAGAAGATGAACCTTGTGCACTGGATGCCAGGTGAGCATGGAGAGCAGGCAGTTTGTGAGGGCCTGCCAGCAATTCTAGAGGAAGAGCCAATAGTTGTTATTTATGGTTTAGAAGATTAAAGAAAGTGGCTGCTTTGCAGGGAAGAGGTTGGAGATGGACAAAACTTGGAACAGGAGTGCCATGTCAGAGTTGCAGAACCTGGAGAAAGCTGATGTACCCTCAGTGCAGTGGAGATTGAAGGGGGAACTGCTAGGTCTTGGTTGTATGGGGGATGGGTGGCATGGAGTGAGAAGACATTGTCTTTCTTCTGACAGAGGAAAGGAATAAACAGGAGGTCAATGCAGGTATAGTAAATTTTCAGAGAAGTTAAGGGTTGAGAAAGATTTTGTGAAAAT
Source organism: Aplodontia rufa (assembly GCA_004027875.1). Lineage (NCBI taxonomy): Eukaryota > Metazoa > Chordata > Mammalia > Rodentia > Aplodontiidae > Aplodontia > Aplodontia rufa. Next base: position 33,284 of record PVKS010012401.1, read on the forward strand.
AACCTAAACTATGGTCTTTTTTGATTGGTTTCTCAATAACATTAGAAGTCATAGACTCTTCAAAATAGTATTTTCCCCACCCACATGAAACCTGCCCCTACACCCTATTTCTTTTTTTTTTTTAAGAGAGGGGACAGTGAGAGAGACAGAGAAAGACAGAAACAACTTTATTTAGTTTTTCACATGGCCTTAGTTGCTCCAACACTTAGTTGTGCGTGGTGCTGGGGTTTGAACCCCGGTCCTCGTGCTTGCCAGGAAAGTGCTAAAAACCTCTGAGCCACCGCTCCAGCCCCCTCACACCCCATTTGTAAAGAGATTGAAATGTTACTCTTGGTGGACAGGGAATCTGTTTTCTTTGGCCACTTATGCTGCCCCGGATAAACTGTACATACAATGTAGACAATTAGAGAAAACAAATGAGAAACTCTTTAAAGAGCTTTCTTTTCTGGGAATTAAACGTCTCACCCTCAGCTCTAAAGATGGGGAATGCAAAGAAGAGAATTCACCATGCAGGATATGAAGGCTGGAGGAAAACTTGAGTTTACTTTGTCTCTTCTTGTACCTCAAGGCAGGACTGTACCCAAAGCACTTTGCTAGAGCTCACACTTTTAAAATGCACAGTTTGATGGTTGCTAGTATATTCACATGGTTGTTCAGCCATCAACCACTATCAAATTCCAGAATATCTTCACCATTCCCAAAAGATACTCCATATTCATTAGTAGCCAACCCCTGCCCCAAGCTCCCAGCAGCCTTTAGTCAGCTTTCTGTCTGATGTAAAAGAGTCTTATTTTGTGTCTAGCTTCTTTGACTTAGCATAATATTTCCGTGATTCACCCAAAGTATAGCATGTATAAGTACTTCATTCCTTTTTACAGCTGAATAATTCCATTGTAGGTATACCACATTATTTTATCCATTCATCAGTTGATGTATTTTTACTATTATTGGTAATACTGTTATACACATTCATGTACCGGTTTTGAGCATAAGTTTTCATTTATGAGGGATAAATGACAAGTACAGTTGCAGGGTCACATGGTAGATGGATATTTAGAATTTTTAGAAACTGACAAACTATTTTCCAAAGCACATTTATCATTTTAAATTCCCACCAACAATGTGCTTCCCTACATCTTTATCAACACTTATTACTGTTACAGAGCTGGGGCCTTCAGGGAAACTGAGACAGCATAAGACCACCCTCCCCCTTTCAAACCCTGATTTTTGAGAACAAGTCAGAAAGATTTCAGACATGTCACTCTGACATGTTACTCTAACAGGCATGAGTTTATTGAAGAGATAAGAAAAGGGAAGGGGAACACTCAAGGGAAAGAATGGGTCCTCTAAGAAAGGAGAGGGACAGTGTGCCTCTCCAGCACTCCAGTTTTATTGGGATCCAGAGTCCCACCCAGGTCCACCTCTTGACTTTTGACTGATAGCAATATGACATCAGACTTTCAAGTCCTTACTGCCATGGCAACTCTAGGTCACCTTGGACCATGCTGGCTGATTCTAATTAGATTTTTTTTTTTTTTTAAAGAGAGAGGGACAGTGAGAGAAAAAGACAGAATCAATTTTATTTAGTTTTTCATGTGTTCTTTGTTGCTCCAAGACTTTGCTGTGTATGTGGTGCTGGGGATTGAACCTGCGTACTTGCACATGCTGGGCAAGCCCTGTAATCGCTGAGCTACTGCTCCAGCCCCTCTAATTAGATTTTTAATTATACATTCTTACAGATTTTATGGTAAGTAGAAATTGTCCTTATCTCCCTGAGTTTTGGGATCTAATCTGTGAAATGGGTCACAAATCTCTCCCTTAAGGGGAACTTGGGTTCCTCTTATTGACATTATTTTGTGCCTGATTTCTCCTGTGGATAACAGGTAGTTTGCTGAGGCTAGGTAGGGCTGCAGGTAAATTGCTTCTTGGAAAAGAAAGCATATTGGGGGGGGGGGGTCAGCATAATGGGCCTATTTTACAGAATTATTTTCTTAACCTTATGTTCCCACCATTTGCATCTGTTGCACCCTAACATTACTATCGGCCTGTTCCTAAAAGTCTTATAGGGTATAGAGTGGTATCTCAATGTGGTTTTGATTTGCATTGCCTTGATGACATATGCCTCTTTCTATGTACTATTTGTATATTTTCTTTGGAGAAATGTGTATTCATATCTCATGTTTATTTTTAATTTGGTTATTTGTCTATTTGTTATTTGTCTAATTTGGTTATTTGTCTATTTGTTATATAAATTGTTTATATATTCCAGACGCTAGTCCTTCTAGTCCTTTATCAGATACATGATTTGTAGATAATCTTTCCCATTCTATGGGTTATCTTTTTACCTGTTTGTATCCTTTGAAGCATAAGTTTTTAACTTTAATGAAGTCTAGTATAACTATTTTTTTTTTCTTTTTGTGGCATTAGAAATTCAATCCAGAGCTTCACACAAGTTTGACAAGCATGATGTCAATCAGTTACATCCCCAGCTCTTTTTCTTTGTTTTGTTTTGTTTTGTAGAGAGACAGGGTCTCACTAAGTTGCTGTGTTAATCAGCTTTTTTGCTGCTGTGACTAGAAAACCTGACAAGAACAGTTTTAGAGGAGAAAAAGTTTGTTTTGAGGCTCATGGTTTCAGAGATGTCAGTCATAGAAGTCTGGCTCTATTCCTTGGGGCTCAAGGTGAGCCAGAACATTATGATGGAAGAGGGTGGTAGAAGAAAGCAGTTCAAGGCATTGCAATGAGGAAGTAGCAAGATATAGTCAAAGACACACCTTCAGTGACCCACCTTCTTTAGCTACCCTGCCTTCCTTTATTTACCACAGTTAATCCCTCTCAGGGAATTTATTCACTGATTGGGTTAAGACTTTCATAAGCCATCCTTTCACCTCTAAGCCTTCTTGCCTTGTCTCACACACGAGCTTTTGGGGATCATCTCACATCCATATCGTAGCAGTTGCCAAGGCTGGCCTCAAACTTGTGATCCTTTTGCCTTAGTCTCCTGAGCTGCTGAGATTATAGGTCTCTGTATCAGGTTGGTATAACTTTTTTTTTTGGTACGTGTTTGTGATTTTGGTGTCATATCTATGAAACTGTTCCCAAATCCAAGGTCATGAATATTGATGCCTATTTCTTTTTCCCCTAAGAGCTTTAAAGTTTTAACTCTTGCATTAGATCTTTGTTGTGAGATTGAAGTTGAACTTCCTCCATTTGCATGTGGACTTTTTTTTTGCAGTTGTCCGAGCATCATTTATGGAAAATCATCTGGTTTATTTGTTTGGTTATTTTTTAATGTTACTTTGTTTTTCTTTTAATGAGGAATCCCTCTTGGCAGTGGCAAAAAGGAGATGAGGGTCTTGGTTTTAACCAGACACAGCTGCTTTTTGTTGTGCTCAGGTTACAAAGAGGAGTCAGTCATGGTTCTTGTTCTTATGGTAGGTAGCTACTCAGCCTTTAGTAGGTGAGCAGGTAAAAGACAATGAAAGGTGACTGAAAGCCACAGGGAGCCTTATCTAAAGGATAAGTGCTTATCCTCCCCAACCTTACTTAACAAAAACTACCCTTTCCAACCATGTTGTCTTTATTTTTTGTAACCAAGTCTCCAGAACCCTCCCTCCCTTAGCACCAAAACCATGCCACAACCCTTATATTCAAAGGAAACAGGACATGGAAACAAAACAGGAGACTCCAATTTCCTTAACTGCAACTCTGAGCACCATACCATTTTCTCCTGGAGGTGGTTCTGCAGTTCTTATTCTGTCCATCTAAAGTCAGAAGTGGAGTTGGATGGGACTGTGGAAACTTACCATTAAAACTGGATGACAGGATGGGTGCACCATCCCTCTCCTCCCTGAGAGGATTCAGTCTCTCCTTTGAGAGTGTCCCTTTTTCCCTTTCCCACCCATCCTAATAAACTGATACCTTTTACTCTGAGCAACATGTCTGAAATCTTTCCATCCTGTTCACAAGAATCAGGGTCTCCATGCTGTCTCAGTTTAATGGAAGGCCTCTGCCCTGTAACAGTCCCAGGAGTCCCTTCTGTTATATGGGAATAGAAACAAATCAATCTGCAGCCTGGCATTGAATTCTGACCCCAGTGACTACCACCTTAGAGTGGCAGAGAGAAGAGAGCCCTGTGTCTTCTTTTCTATAGGGGATCTGACAGGTCGTGCAGAACTGTTGGGAAAAACTTCCCTGAAGATCTGGAATGTGACTCGGACAGACTCAGCCCTCTATAGATGTGAAGTTGTTGCTCGAAATGACCGCAAAGAAATTGATGAGATTGCCATTGAGTTGATAGTGCAAGGTAAGAAGAGCTCATTTTCTAGCTGTAAAATAAGACATCAGTTCTTATTTCCATTTCTTTCCTTCTAGAGCTTGACTCCTGAAGGTATCACACTACTTGGGGGAGGGGAGCTTGTGAGTCTGAGACTGCCTTGAGTTGGGGTGGGGGTGGGGGATGGGGGTAGGGAGGTAAGAAGGAAGTGGAGCTTCTGCCATTCTTATCAACTGTAGGAAGTGCTTTAGCATACTTTATATCCACCATAGCGCCCTCCTGAAGCTGGTAGGAATTAAAAATACATGTGTGATTGGATTTGGAGTGGGATGAACTCTGAAGGCTAGACAGTCTGTAGATGTGACCATAGGGATTGCAGAGGTACAGGAACTCCTTTGGCTGCTTTCCTTGTCTTTGGAGCTGATTTATGAAAGTATTGGATATTGTCGTGTTGCTGAGATTTTATACCAACCCATGTTTTTCTTCCAGTGAAGCCAGTAACCCCTATCTGCAGAGTGCCAAAGGCTGTCCCTGTAGGCAAGGCAGCAACGCTGCAATGCCAGGAGAGTGAGGCCTATCCCCGACCTTACTACAACTGGTATCGTAATGATGTGCCGCTGCCGACAGATTCCAGAGCCAATCCCAGATTTCGAAATTCCTCTTTTCTCTTAAACTCTGAGACAGGCACTCTGGTAAGAATTCTTCTAAGAGGTGAGGATGGAGATGTCTTTGGTGGGGCAAAGGATGCTTTTTGTGGAATGAACAGTTATTAAGAAAGAAAACTTGTACAGAAAACTACTGTACAAGACAGGAGCTAAAAAGCCAGGATGTTGGAGATTCTAAAAGAAAAATAACCCTCCTGAAGGGAAACCTGTAGGTTTTAGAGACTGAGGGAGGGATATTAATGTTATGAATAGATATTATGAGTCCTGATTTGGACTATACAAATCATTAGGAGATAACTGGGGAAATTTGATTGCTAGCTGGATTTTTTTTCTTTTTTCTGTTTTGGTGTTGATGGGGATCAAACCCAGAGCCTCACGCATGCTAGGCAAATGCTTCATCACCAAGCCACATCCCCAGCCCTTGCTGGATATTGATGATACTACACAATTGCTGATTGCTTTAGGCATGATAAATATTGTGATTATGGTTTTTAAGTCTTTATTTTCTAAAGATATATATTGAAATATTTATGAATAAAATATGCATGGAATTTGTTTCAAAATAACCTGGTACTGGTGGTCATGGGAGGTATGTGAGGGAAGATTGGTTGTCAGGAACCCACCCCAGGCTCCTACAGCATATAGTTCTCATGGCAGGGTAGGGTTAGTTTGTGGAATACCCAACTGTACATGGTAATTAGGTGGATTTTAATAGGATCCTTGGAATTTGTTTTGATAAAAAGCTTTGTTTAAGGAGCAGTCATGGTCCCTTCACCAAATAAGTTAGGTGCAACTAGATGTTGCCCTACTTTGGCACCTCTGGAAGCCAAAGGGAGCTCATTGTTGAGCAGCTCTTGGTCAAAGTATTAGGAAAGCATGTGAAGAAGGAAGCTAAAGCATGTGAAGAAGGAAGCTGGACCGTGCCTGGGAAGCCACAGGAAAGCCAGAAGCAAATGAGCACTGTGACTGCATCCTAGACCAGCAGGACCTTGGGTGGCAACTTTAGCTCCCTCACTCCTTCCCTCAGAAAGCTGCTCTGATGATTAGTCTTAGTATTTATGTTACTTCCTAAAACAGGTTTTCAGCGCTGTTCACAAAGAGGACTCTGGGCAGTATTACTGCATTGCTTCCAATGACGCAGGCTCAGCCAAGTGTGAGGAGCAAGAGATGGAAGTCTGTAAGTTGCTTTCTGGAAAGATTTTATGCAGAGTCTGGGAAGTGAATAGAACATTTAAAATCAAATATTAGACAGTCAGTTTAGACAACTGTTCTGCCATGGGTCATCTTTCTTGTGGAGCTGACAGGATTCACCAAAATCCTCTGGGGAAGTTGAAGAGGATGAGAAAGTGCTGTGTGGGTCTCTGAAAAAGATCTTCCAGGGTCTTCTGGTACTGGAAACATGGCCAGTCATGTAAATTTCACATAGTGTAATTAACTTCGTTTCTTTGGTAATTGATAGAATCATCAAAACAGAAGGTAGTATAAGGCTTCCAGAAATTTTTCCAGTTATAATTAATTTGCAGGACTGATCAACAGAGCTTTTGCCTCACTAATTTCACCCTGCTCTGTGATGATGCCTTTAGGCTACTGGTTATCAGGGAAGTGTTGGGATGAAGAGGGATTGATAGGATATGTCTGAACCACTTAGAGGAGTTTCTTGAATCCTTCCTTCTTCCCTGTTTGCAACTACCCAGAGCAGTGTTTTCCAAAATTGCTTGATGAACCATTTGGACCACTATTCCATAGAGATCCCAGGGTCCACCCCAATTTATATACTAGAAATGTATGTTTGTAAAACAAGCATTCCAGGTGATTCTTCTCATCTGTCAAATTTGCAAAAGTGCTTTAGGGTCATTCTTACTCCAGGAGAGTTGATAAGTTCTCTTCATATTTTCCCATGCACTCTTACTTGCGTAAAGGAAGCAGCCACCAGTGTTCAAGTGCCTTTGCCCAGTGTAGAGAAATTGGAAAAAGTAATGCAGGTGGTTTCTTCTAAGGGGGCTTATATATAGGAGGCGAGACACCAGTGGAGTGAAAGGCCAAGTTTTCACTTAGTATTTTTTGCCTTTAAGGCTTCAAATGAACTTTCTTCTCCCAAACAGTACACAAGGAAGGTAGGTTCTGAAAATTAGGAATTTTTTCCTCCTTACAGTTCCTGGTTCCTAATTCTACACTTATTGTACCATTTCTTCCATTAATTAATAGTATTTTCAGGCATTTAGCAAGAGGTTTTCAAAGCTATACCATTTCTTCCATTAATAGTATTTTTAGGCAGTTAGCGAGAGGATTTTAAAGCCAAGTCCTTCTTTGTTCAGTTTTTAGTGTGACTGCATTTGAACAGTCATAGTTTCAGTACTTTATATATCAGGAGTTATAATATTCTGTGTATTCTAGGCTAGAAAGATTTTAAGTGTTCTCAGTTTATTTTCCTGGCTTAGGGTAGGCATGAGAAGGTAGAGTTTTAAATGGAGGGGGAAGGAAAGAGGCACACAGTAGGTCAAGGTTTTTTTTAAAGAATAGATAGTGTGTATCAATTCTCTCCACAAACCTTGTTTTCAATAGATGACCTGAACATTGCTGGAATTATTGGGGGCGTTCTGGTTGTTCTTGCTGTCTTGGCCTTGATAACATTGGGCATCTGCTGTGCATATAGACGTGGCTACTTCATCAACAATAAACAAGATGGAGAAAGGTAAGCCTGCCTTACATGAAAAAAGTAAAGTTCAGCTTGGCAGTAATATGATAAACATGCCACTAAATTGCCCTCTTCCATTCACAGTTACAAGAGCCCAGGGAAGCCCGATGGAGTTAACTATATAAGGACAGATGAGGAGGTAAGGAGGAAAAAGAAGATAGCATACAGGAAACCTGAGTGTGTGTGGGGGAGTGAGGGCATCTAGTTGTGCCCAGTGGGAAAATTTCATTTAAGCTTAGAAATGGAGGGGGAACATGGGAAGGTTTTTGAGTTACATTGCAGACCCTGAACTCCCCACTCTGCACAGGTAACCTGTGCACACCAATGGCACCCACACTTTGCAGGCTCTGGTGGATGTCACTATTGAAGCATGATTGTTTCTTTCATTTTCAGTTTTGCTCTTGTTTTCCTCTTTGGAGACTTATTTAGCCCCTGTGATTTAACCAGTTCTTTCCCACCACTCTGCTAGACCTCTGGATTGCTTCTAATTTTGCACTGGCTTTGCAGGGTGACTTCAGACACAAGTCATCATTTGTGATCTGAGACCTGGCGGTGTGACTGAGAGCATATGCAGATACCTCTACTGGAAACTCCTGTCAAGGGCAGCCATGAGCCAAGTGCACTTGGACAAAGCTAGACACTCATGCAGAAGCTTTTTGTTTTGGCCAAAGTTGACTGCTACTCCTTTCTTATTCTTTTAACAAGCCACAGAAATAAAAGAATCTTCCACAAGATGGGCACAGTAACCACCAGGAGAAGGAACTGAGTTCACCGAGTTGGGTTCCTAGTCTGTTTCTGACCCGATTCTCATGTGGGTGTTAGGGTGATCTGAAAGGTCTTGCCCACATCAGTTCTCCTAGGCTGGGCACCATGGACCTGTATTTGCCCCTAGCTGTTCATCACCCATGAGCACTGGCCACAAGAGGTTGAGTGGACCATGCAATAGCAAAGATGTGAGCATGACGCAAGGTCTGTAGCTGCTATCTCCATAAGTAAGCCCAGAAAATGGTTTTGCATGCAGTGCCTCATTCCCTGGGCCCTCAGACTCCACTGTGCTGACTCTTCTAGTGGCTCTGGTGATCAGTGTTGTTGTGTCCATCTTGGAAAATCTTTTTGGATCAGCATTTTATAAAAACAACCAAAATCAGGAAGATAAATGGCTTGCTGGAAGGGGGGCTCTTCTTATCTGAGGAACCCTGCTAGTCCAAGAGGGTGTAAGAATTTAAGGAAACTTTCATCTTAGGCTAAGTCTGAAATGGTACTGAAAGATGTTTTTCTATGGGTCTTGCTTATTTTATAAAATTTTACATTCTAAATTTTTCTAAAGATGTATTTTGATATTGAAAAGAAAATTTCTATTTAAACTGTAAATATATTGTCAAACTGTTTAAAAACCTATTTTTTTTAAAGAGTTTCACTTAAGGTATAAGTTCTAAGGTATTAGTATTAAATTGGAAAATGCCAATAATTAAGAATATTTTACCCAAGGAATCCTCTCAAGGAAGTTTACTGGAACATTCCTTTGTCCATATGTTTTAGCATTTTTCATTAGAAAACTTACATCATGTGTATATCAGACCGCTGTTGCTTAGGAAACCTTTAAAAAATCCTAATCTAGCATTATTGACATGTTTGCATCTCTCCAAAAGAAACCTAGGGAGCTCTCAGGTTAGCTCTGAACTGTCTGTTCCTGAGATCAATAACTGCCTGTGTCCAAAGACTGACGAAGAAGCCCTCAGATACCCAGGTAGACCATGTTGGTCCACTCCTGGGGTTGAATCAGATGTCACCACTTTAGATTGGTTTTGGCCAATAACTTGTAGGTGCTGATGAGAATGGCCACTTGTTTTCAGTCCTGACCACGACAGCTGTGTCCCTGTTAACTTCAGTAATGTTGACCATTTGCTGTGTAGCTCTTGGAGGTTTTAATGTGGACACTTAGGAAACTTGGGTCTTATGTGTGGCATCCCAGACTTAGGGCTCCTGTGATAGACCTTCTGTTGGTTGTAGATGGCTCAAAAATCAGCCATTGATACTTTGTTTTTAAGTTCATTTTAATTGTGTAGCTTATTAGACTGTCCATGGCCAAAGGCCATTTTGAAACTAAATCTGTCACCTTTAGTAATATTTTTAAAAGAAAATGAATCCAGTTGTTCCTCTTTGCCATAAAGAAGGCACCTCAACACCATAGGTTCTTTCTCTTCTTCATAATAAACCATTATGTGGTCGCAGCCAGGGTCAAAGCCCAATGGTGAGGAAAGTAAAATGCCTGAATCAAAAGCAGCTTTCTGATTTTGATTTTCACTTTTATCTACTTGAGACACTGCTCACTTTGTAGGGAACATTAGAAACATCACCCAAAAGCCTTTGTTCCTCAAGAGCAGATGTTTCAGCTTCAAACATATTGCTGTGTTGAACTCATGGTCTGAAGAAGGTTGAAGCAGAGCTTCTCAGAGGAGCACCTAATTCCACATGTGCCTGGAGGGTGGCTTTTTTGTAGAATATAGTCATCTTGTGATTCAGTTTTCAGTGTCTTAATTTTTTTTATACTTTTGAGTTTTTTTAAATTGAATACTTGAGATATGTTGACTTTCTTTAAAGTTACATGAAATTCTGTGCTGTGGAATATATGGCAAGAGTAGCAGGCAACTCTGCCACACTTGCTCAATGGGACCAGTCTTTTGCATTTGCATCTTGAATTCTTAAGAGTTGAGGTCCCTTCATGTCCACCACATCCTAGGAGGAAGGGGGTCACTCTCCCAATTGTTGAAGAATAACAAGTTTGCTTTTTTGATTCTAATAGTGATGGGGTGGCCCTATCGCCTCCCTTCTTATACACTAGAGCCTTCTGCTCTAGTGCCATGGAAGGGGGTCTGATGTGTGAAGCCTGGGAGTTGCGTGTGTCTGTAAAACTGCATACAGAGGAGGAGCATCCATGTATCTTAAGATGTGAATGTGACTAAAGAGGCCTGTACAAGGCTGTTCTCTTCTGGCCTGACATGGATGTTGCTGTACATAGTTGTTATAGACTTGTACTAACACACCTGTAATGTGGTATTTGTTAAAAACCTCATTTATAAAAGCTTTTAAAAAAAAATCAAATCTCCATTCTTTCTTGACTCTGCTTCTGTTAAACTTTCCCATGTCTTCTTAGCATTTTGTTAGGTATATTAAAAAGGCACGTTCTCATTGCTATCTACAAGGAAATCAGTACCTGGACAGGAGCCAAGTGTGTGTGAATCACCTCACTAGTGTCATAAATCATTTAGGGCAGAGCTGTACACAAAGCACAATAACCTTCCATCCCCCAAATCTAACACACATGCTTAAAACACAAATAGTGTCTTCGGGGAGGGGGAATGGAGATATAACACAGTGGAAGAGCACTTGCCTAGCATATGTGAGGTCCTGGGACTGATCCCTAGCACTTCAAAAGATGAAAATAATTTCAGCATGTGTTATTAAAAAAAAAAACAGTAACTTTGTACTTTTGCTTCTGTAATAACAATTAAAAAATGGGACCAGTGCTTATAGTCTCAGCTACTTGAGAGGCTGAGGCAGGAGGATGGCTTGAGCTCAGGAGTGGGGAGTGGGGTGCAGGTGGAGCCTGGGCATCACAGTGAGATCTTGTCTCTTAAAAAAAAGAAAAAACTAATTTAATTTCTTTCATCCTGGGCATTCTTAGACAAACAGTATTTTAAGTTCACCTACACTTGCTAACAGAAGAGATTTAAGTCATACTCCCATTGTGAAGCAATCCTTAGCAGGGTTTCCTACAAATCAGCATCAGTGCTGTTCCACATGAGGATCATGAAGCCATTTTTTTTTCTTTTTTTAAGAGAGAGGCACAGTGAGAGAGAGAAAGAAAGAATCAATTTTATTTAGTTCTTCATGTGGCTTTCACTGCTCCGACACTTCATTGTGTACGTGGTGCTGGGGTTTAAACCAGCATCCTCATGTGTGCCAGGCAAATGCCATAACCTTTGAACCACTGACTGCTTCAGCCCTGAAGCAATGTTTTGAAAAGACTTGTGTGCTAATAAGGCTGCTGGGAGGCAGAAAGCTTCTATAATAGGAACAAAGGCAGGTGGCAGAGAACCAAACCTTAAGGACAAACACAATCATCTTTTTCTTAACAGGAAAGACTTAGTTTCATTTTTAAATACTTTACCTAAAATTAATATGACTACCAATGAAAACTTGTCCTAAAAAATAGAAAGGTTCTACTGAATGCTAGAAGACTATTTTTTTAACCTTTATTATACTGTATTTTAGAAAGCTGTACACTTTTAAAAATCTGTAATTATAAATAATAGAAAAAATATTACAATTGAAATTTTATCATTAGACATGGGAAAATATGTACTATAAGGAATTTAAACAAGCTAACAGGAGCTTGACTTATATAAAAGAAAGCTGAAATTTTCTACGTTGTATTCATTAAAGAGCAGATTATAGCTTAGCAGAATGGACTTGATATTCAGATGAATAAAGTTATAATATTAAATAGCTTAACTTTAGGCTAAGAAAATCTATATCTGGCATTTCTCTATTATTTCACAATTTTTTAACCACATATATCATAAAGAGAAATATAAAAGGTTGGCCAGGCAAAACATAAGTGAACAAATACAATGCTGGGACAGATCCTAAGGAAAAGCTTTGGTATTATTACATAATGAAATGTTGCCTGAGGTATATGGCAAATGATTTCTCTGCCTTTCCATGCTCAGGATTTAAGAATGTTCCATTGGGCTCATCTTCCTGGATACGTGCTGGAATGCACTGTTTCAGTTGGCTGCTTTCAGGGGGCTCTTTCGGAGGGACCTCCGACTAGGGGTTGCATTGTCTTTATTCCTGGCTGGAGACTTCACATTCCACTGCTGAGGCTGGGGAGGCCTAAGGGAAGCAATAAGACTGGTTCTGAAACTAAAAGAAAAAAACCTGACCAAAACATCTTCATCAAAAGGAACTCTTTGGTAAACTTACGGTTTATCAGGCAGTGATAAACATAAAATGTCATTTCCTTGACTCTGGGCTTCAGTTTTTTCTGAAAGGGAGTCAAACACAAATTCAGTTTTGCCAGAACTTCAAAGACAGTTAATGTATCAGACAAGAAGGAAACTGAGAACTTGCCTTTGGCTGAAAAGGAAGTCCGTGGTGTCCCTATGTAACTGACCCCTGCTCCAAATGTGACATCACTGATTGACTCTGGGGAAAGGAGAAACAGTACTGTTAATGAAAAGCTGGTCAGACACAAGCATCAGATACAGTCACCTGAGCAAGTCACCTGACAAGCTGTGCTCTGTTTTCATTCACCCCATCAACAACAGACCTTTTCTTAGGACTTGGCAGTGTAGAGAAGCTTCTTCCACCTGGAAGCTCTTCCTTTGACCAAAGCCCTTCTCAGCCTGCTGAGAACATCCTCTGCAGCTTCTCTGCTGCTGTCTCTGACTTCTCATCTATGCTTTGTTTTTAAGGACTGTCCAAGTGCTGAGGACTCATAATTTCATTCAGAGCCCTCCCAGGTCTTTGCTCTCTATATTCCCAATTGTACCTCACCTGTATTCCCTGAAGAGATGTCACCTGCTGGTTACCTATGCTCCTTGATATGCTCCTTCTAGGTTTCTAGCCATTAAATAGTTTGCCCAAGCTAGAAATATCAGCCATCATTAGCTGCTACTCCATATAGAATCAGTGACCAGGTCCTGCCCATTCTAGCTTCCACGTATCCCTCCAACCTTGTTACCTGTACTCCTGCCTCACAATGAACACTGCAGTCCCTTACCTCTTACCCTTTCCTCTTGTGATGCTCCCCATCTCCATGGCTTTACCTGCTCCAGTGTACCCTGGGGAGGCTGGAGAGCTCAGTGCTTAGGAACATAGACTCATTGGGTTTACACTCTAGCTATGTCTTACTGTGAACTACACTAGAACCTCAAGTCTCTTCAACTCCAAAATGGAAGCAAAAATGTACATATCCCATGGGGGTGGAATGAGGTCAGGATTAAATGAGATCATTTATGTCTAGAGCTTAATACAGTATCTGGTACAAAGTAATTGCTGAAGGAATGCTAGCCATTACTGTAATTTATTAGCTACTATTCCCTATGTCACTGGAATCTGTTTAATTAAAGATCTAGTAGTTACTACCCTGTTTAGGTATCTCAACGACTGTTCCTAGGAGAGCCTAAATTCCATTCTTGGTCTGAGCTGGCCCTGAGCTGCATTTATAAGCACATGCTGCGTGCACACTCTGTTCCACTTGCACTTACCCCTATCTATGGATCACTTTTCTCATGGGTGCTGGCCTGTCACACTGTGTGCACAATTCAGCTCCTCTGCCTAGCCTCCCTACAACACTCCCAACCAGGGAGACCTGCAACTTATCCTGCTCTGCACAGCCTAGTTCCATGGGGCAGAACCCAGGCTCAATTACACATCCAATGTCCTCTTTCCTGCAAGTACATTTGTGAGGCAAGCTTAGAGTTCTCCACACAATAACTTTCTAGAGTATATAATGTACTAAACTAGTCAATGTTCTGCTTTTATTTTATCTTTTTTTTTTTTTGCAGTATTGGGGATAGAACCTAGCTAAGTCCTCCTCACACATGCTAGGCAAGCACTCTACCACTGGGCTACATACCCATCCCCCCCTCCTTTTTTAATGTTTAAATAGAATTTTCTTTTTTTTATTGTGAAATTTATTTTTGAACAACCATACAAGTTTTTAACAAAATAATATAAAATGTATATAGATTCTGGATATTAGAATTACCTCCAGGAAAGCCTCCCCAAAAACCCACCCTTATCCCTCCCCTTCCCCTTCCCTCAATATCTCTAAAAAAGTATTAGGTTGTATAACATTACACCTTATCTGGATTTAACACATGATAATAGACCACCTTTCTCAATGGCCAGGGTCTAGATCCAGCCTCCACAGATGAGTGGAGACAATCGACCCTTGGTTCTCTGGGTTAAGCTGATTTTACTCAGCATAATTTCTTCCACAGCCATCCATTTACCTTCAAAGGTTGCAATATCATTGTTTCTAATTGCTGTGTAAAATTCCATGGTATAAATGTACCACAGTTTTTGGATCCATTCATCCAGTGAGGGACTTCTGGGTTGTTAGTAAATTGAGCTGCTATGAACATAGATATTGCTGTGTCACTATAATGCGCTGATTCTAAATCCCCTGGAAAAATATACCCAGGAGTGGAATAGCAGGATCGAGTGCCCATCCCTTTTTTTTTTTGTTTTATTTTTGAGACAGAGTCTTGCTAGGTTCAGACTGGCTGTGAACTTTGCATCCTCCTGCCTCAGCCTCCTTAGTAGCTGGGTTTACAGGTGCACAACACCATTTCTAGCCTAGTCTATATTCTAAAATCCACTGCAGTGCTATGTACCTGAGGCCTACTCAAGCTTCATTAACAGACAGTGGCAGAGAATTCTACCATCACCTTCATTAAAACAGCTCAGCACTGTTTATTCCTGTTCGTATAAATTTTTTTCTTTCTAGTGCTGTCATCTGGAATTCTCCTTTCTTATGTACACATTGCTTTTTCCACGTGGAAGTCTGTACTGTGTGTATTCCAAGTGGTAAGTTTTCCATCTTTACAAAAGAATCTACATGGTGGCTTTCACAAGTCCAGTGCACTCTGTGCTTAGAATCAAAGGCAGAAGCATCTTTGTTACTTGCATTATTATAGCAGTAAGAGGGATGTGCTAAAATTCTCCACACATTTCTAGTTAAAACTCTAGCTCTGAAAATGATTCCTTTTCATTTAGCAAAATCACTGTTTGTGCTGAATACCACTGATGGGCTTACAATAGTTGAGCTAGGGGTAGTCATTCTCCTACTGGCTTTGGAGAGTAGAAATCACTTCCTGACAGTCAACCACCTAAATTATAGAGTCCCAAAAGAATTTGTATTCCTAGACCATGTGGGAAACGCACTGAGTGCTCTTAAAGTCTCTGATAATTCTCCCAGGAAGGAGTGTTAGTAGACCCTTCTTTAAGCATTTCCTCCTGATTCAGAATAGAAAGATGGTCAGAAGTTACACCAATAGAAAGCTACATTCTATAGCCTGGAGAAAGAACAAATGCTCTCCTGAGCCAGTGACACCTAAGTCTTATTTTCAATGTAGAGATGAGTCCGTACATGCAAATTAAAGTGGCAATAATGCACTATCCCAGGTTTCATTGCTGAGGAACATATGCTGCCAGGAAACCAAATGAAGACAAATTCAGGGACTCTTGAGATGAAAGAAAACTAAAGTGATATGTATTCTTCCTGTTTCTTCAACATATGGCACCTAACTGCTAAAACAGACCTATCTGATGTCCCTGAGCCAGGAACACAGAATACACAGAAGACTTTTCTCTTTGAAAAAGGCTATTTTACATATGTAACATTACACATGCCAATATACAAGAAGCCAGAATCAACCACCCTGACTTTCAGTACAACTCATGCTCCAGATGTCTGAGGAAAGATAGGATGGGAATTCTGTTCATACATTCATCTCCCTTAAGATGGCCCTAAAAGAACTAGCTGTAACCCTTTAAATATTCTAAGATATCACAGATTAACAGAACCAACAAGCAAGCAGCTAGGACACAGCAGGTGCTCAACAGAAGTGAAGCGACAACAGGTGTGACCAACAGTGGCCAATCTTGTTCAGCTCTACTATTGCAGAATATCTCAGCACTATGCTCATCTCATAAATGCCAGGGTCAGAAGTGGCAGAAATGCGCTCAAGAGGAAACACAAGTTGGAATTGGAGATCTATACTCAGTCCCCAGTTGTACTCTATGATCTGCCCTATAGAGACATGAGGAGTAAAAAGCTTGCAAGCAAACAAATAGCATGGACAGAGAGAAAATGGACAGAATTGTGATGAGCACTGCTGAGAAGGTCAGAGGGCCTCGAGAGGGTGCCTGTTCTAGCCTGAAGGTTCCAGATGAAGACATGGCATGTGAAGGCCCAAGACAGGGGAGAGCATGGCTTGTACAGGTATCTAAGGGGACTGCACATGGCTGGGGTGCATAAAGTGGGGACATGCAGGAGCACACAGCCAGCCTTTGGAGATGACAGTAGGTATTTTGGACAGTAACAATTTCCTCATACTACAAGGTTGAGTGTCCCATCTGTAATGCACAAAAATCTGACATTAAAATTTGAAGGGAAAAACAATAGGAAATTCCACACATGACCTCTTACAAAGCGCTACAGCCAAATCATAGGTACACTAAAAATACTGTATAAAATTACCTTCACACCATGTATAAGGTGTATATGAGACATAAATGAATCTTAGACTTAGACTTGGGACTCATCTCCAAGATACCTCATTATGTATATACAAATATTCCAAAATCTAAAAGTATCTGAAACCTGAAACACTTCTAGTCTGAAGAATTTTGGATAAGAGATCTTTAACCTGCATAATAATTTTCTCAAAATAATGGTTTTTTTGGAGTTTAAGTCACTAAAAACCTATAAAACAAGAAACCAGCGGGGCAGGGGGCGATATTCTTCTGATTCCATTTTGAAATGAAAAGAATAGGACATTAGGAAAAAGCACGCAGTGAGGAAATGAGAAGACATAGGCTCTCAGCATAGGTGGGGTACAATCCTGGACATGCCACTGGACCTCCAGCCTCAGTTTGCACAGCACGTCTGATGCCAGCCAATGCTATCCTCTTACCTCTCGCTAGGGCAGCCTGGCTTCATACATCAGTGCACCTGGTCAGGCAGGGAGGCAGTGACAGGGCTGCTTCCACAAATGGTGCAGAACATATCAGTGACCTTATTTAGCTGCACTTCAGCTTCACATCTATCACACAAGGATCCTCACAGGTTGTTGTGAGGTTTAACTGAGTTAACACATGTACAAATGCTTGGAAGAGTATTTGACAGCCAGTGCTCATTTAAGCAAGTATGATCACTGTGAAATGATCAAATGTCAAGAGAGGCTTATTCAATTACATGAACTACCTTGCAAGAGAAAGAGTTTTAGCATAACTCTAGTAAATACATAATGACTATAGGGGAGAGTAGAGGAAGCTACCTTATTCAAACTAGTTACTTACTCTCAGGGGTACTGATTGCTCGTTTAGTTACATGGTCAATAGCTCCATTAGACTCTCGCTCCAAGCTGTAGGAAGATGCTAGAATAAAATGGAAAAATCTTTCTGTTCAAAAAAAGCCAACAAAGTATCATAGAACAAAACAGCAAATGAGAAAACATAAGATATGTATAGCAAAGTTAAAATCACTAATGTTTAAAGTGTTCTCATAAAAGGAATTCAGAAAGAACTACAAATGATAAACATGAGAAAAAATAATGTCCATTCTCACTAGGATTCCAAAAAGTGGAAATTAAAACCATACCATTTTTGGTCTATAAAGCTCAGCAAAGACAATGGGAGACTGTAAAACTAGTGTTTCTAAGCAAGGCAATAAATATTCACACCTCATCTGGCATGAATTATAGATGGTTTGATACTACTAAAAAATTTCAAATATTCATGGCCTTTGCTGGGAATAATACTAACAATTACACACATACAATTACACACATATAAGCAAAGGTACATTATTTATAGCAAGAATTTGAAAAACAACTACACTCTCAAGAAAAGGATAGTAATAAAAAATGTTTTGGTACTTCCACAAGATGGAATGCTGTAAAGCTACTAGAAGAATCATTTTTTTAAGTTCACCAAAAAACTTTCATTATTTGTTACTATTAAGTATGTGCAGGGAAGCAGGTTATGAAATGATGCAAACTAAGATGACAATTTGTAAACCAAAACATAGGTGTATGTAGGATTAGAAAGTTTGAAGGCCCAAATATCTCTGTGATATGGGTGAGTTTTAAATTTCACTCTATTTCCTAAATCTTCTAAGCATAAACCCGCTTGTTTCCTTATCTGTAAACCCAAGTACCCAATTAATGTTATTTTCTTTAAAAATAAGAAAACAAACTGTATTAAAGGGAATGAGAAGTAGATTCATTCTGTTTTTATGCTGCTTGCTTTAAGTCTGGCACCAGCCCTAAGGCTTACCGTGACATGGGTTTTCTGGGCTTCCAGAATTCAAAGCGAAAGGTAACGCTCCTAAACTCCGACTGCGATTCCTACTCTTTGATTCCACAGCCTTCTTTACAGAATTCAGGATTGCAATGGTACTCAGGGACATGGGCCTGTGAAAAAACATACCACTTTCTTGCTACAGCTTTCTTGCTACAGACTGCTGGAAAGGTGGCAGTGAAACACTGCAATCCCTGCCCATATCCTTGCAAATGCATCACCCATCCACCCTCTTTCCAGTCTCCAAGGGAGGAATGTGGAGTGAGGTATCAGTGCAAACACAGTAATGAGGCTCCCACAGTTGATGTCCTATGGGGAAAGAACAGACAGTTCTGACAATATCATGAGATGTAGTCTGTCACTGCCTTAATGGGCCCCCTACCTGGCACTGGGCATTAACATCTTCAGAGGCCCAGGTTCTGGTGTGAGAGGCAAAGTTGTTGTATGGCCAGAGCTGGAACCAGGTACTGAAGGCCGGCTTGCAGTTGGGGACACAGTAGCATTTTCTTGACCTGAAGGAGCTGGCATTACTTCTAAGCCCAGGGTAACCTGTTAGAGGAAATGAATGGAATCTTCACATGTTATGTGAATATGTAATCTACTTTACATATTACTATGTGAATATGTAATATGTCCATATGTAATCTACTTTAAAACATATCAGTCTTGAACAGCCCTGCTCAGGACCAACCAGAGGAGGAGGTTCCCCACCTGGAGCAGCCCCACCTACCTACACCCCAAGTTCCTGTTGGGGCCTGTTTGAGTCCTGCTGAAATGTAGGACTACATTTTGGTAGGTTCAGATTTGCAGCCTTCAGCCTGGAAACAAAAGGTAGACCCACACGATGATCCAGGCAGAAATAGCATCAGGAAGAAGGTGATCATCAAGGAGTTGGTGACTAATCTGACCCTTTGACTTGCAAGGAAAAACCACCTAAAGAACTGCCTATCTTCCTCTCAGGAAATCTCAATTCAGAGATCCACAAGAAGCTCTTCAAAATGAAGAATCAAACAAGGAGAGGTTCACCTCAAACCCAAAACTCCCCTAAAAAGGATGCCACGGATAGGGGTCAAGATGAAAATCTTGAAAATATTATCAATGATGTGAATACTGAAAGGAACAATGAGCTAAAAGAAGATACAATGAAGGGACTAAATGAAAAAAAGTCAAGAGATGAAAAACTCTACTATCAAAGACATACTCAAAAAGAAAGTAACAGAGCTAAAATCTGCAGTCAATGACATGAGAGGAACCATGGAAGAATTTAATAATAGACCAACTTCTATAGAAAACAGAACCTCAGCTCTTGAAGAAAGAACTTCTGACAATGAGGACAGGTTGAGCAAGCTAGAGCGCAAGGATGAAAAAAAAAACTCACAGAACATAAACAGAATTTTAAAAACGTCTGGAATGAAATGAGAAGAAACAATCTAAGAGTAATTGGGATACAGGAAGAAAATGAAACAAACTGGATACAGAACATTCTCAAGGAAATTGCTAAAGAAAATTTTGCCCATATGAAAAGAGTCAGATATGCTCATCCAGGAAGCTTATAGGATACCCAATAGGTCTAATCAAATAAGAAGCTCACCAAGACACATCATATTCAAAATGTACAACAGGGAAATCAAGGAAAGAATATTGAAAGCAGCAAGGGAGAAACTCCACATTCAGAGGCAAACTAATAAGAATGACACCTGTCTTTTCAGTTCAGACTCTGGAAGCGAGGAGGTCATGGTAAGAGATCTTTCAACGCCTGAGTGAACACAACATGCAGCCAAGAATACTATACCTAGCAAAACTCAGCTTCAAATTTGAGGGGGGAAATAACAACTTTTCATGATAAGAACAAACTTGCAGAATTCATGAACAGAAAGACAGCATTACAAAGAATTCTCAAAGATAAACTCCAGAAAGAAGAACAAGCTATTATTCTT
>PVKS010012402.1:0-53840 GCA_004027875.1 Aplodontia rufa
TACCATCTCACTCCTGTTAGAGTGGCAAAAATGAAAAATTCAAACAACAACAGATGCTGAAGGGGCTGTGGGAAAAGAGGAACACTGTCACACTGCTGGTGGGACTACAAATTGGTTCAACCACTATGGAAAGCAGTGTGGAGAATCCTCAAAAAATTAAGGATGTATCCACCTTATGACCCAGCTATCCCACTTCTGGGTATTTTCCCAAAAGAGTTAGAATCAGCATATTATAGTGATATGGCTTCATCATTGTTTATAGCAGCTCAATTTACTGTAGTTAGATTATGGAACCAACCCAGATGCCCCTCACTAGATGAGTGCATACAAAAACTTTGGTACTTATACACAATGGAATACTACTTGGCCATTAGAGAAGATGATATTATGACTTTTACAGCCAAATGGATGGAAATGGAAAGAATTATGCTAAGTGAAGTATCCCAATCTCAGAGACTCAAGGGCCGAATGGTATCTCTCATCTGTGGAAGCCAGAATACATGGGGAAGCAATATGTTAGATGGCTAAGCTAACAATAACTTCAAATTGTATGATTCTAATGCAACAGGGAGATGACTCCCTAGGATACTTGGAGCCATAGGGAGGGGGACAGGGAGGGGAGAGGGTGTAGGAAGAACACCTAGGAGACTGGAAAAAAGGAAAATGGGGGAATCATCTCAGAAGTAGATCGCTGTCCTCCACAAGATATCCATTTAACTCAGCAGTTCTTCTGGGGGAAAAAACAACAGGGGAACCCAAGCTGGGCATCCACGATATGGCATTAGTCCTGGATAACTAAGTATATATACAATGGTTCTTGAATGTTTGATAATGTTTCCCTCTCAATTGTATCTCTATATGCATCTAATTAAAAAAAAAGAAATATTATAATGAAAAAAAAAGATTCTCAGGGCTGGAGTTGTGGCTCGATGGTTACAGTGCTTGCCTGGCATACACAAGTACGCAAGTTCAAACCCCAGCACCATGTACACAATGAAGTGTCCCAGGAATGAAGGTCACATGAAAAACTAAATAAAGATTGCTTCTCTCTCTCTCTCTCGCTAACCCCTCTTTCTTTAAAAAAAAAAAAAAAAGATTCTCTCTGTCTCTCTCTCTCTCTCTCACTTGTCCCTCTCTCTTAGAAAAAAAACTATTAAAGTAAGAAAATCTGCCCTATTCATGTGTCTTTTACTTAGTTACGATAATCTCTTAAAAAATGGTCAGCAATACTGTCAGTCACCAGACCCTGGGGATTGGAAAGGGAAGTCCCAAGTAGCTGAGACTACAGGTATACAGCACAACGCCATCCCACACCAACTATTATTAACAATGTTTCTGGGCCTGTGACAGTTGGATTGTGTCAGGAAAACCTTAAGATTTAAAAAGAAATTTTCCCCAAAAAATATCATACCTCATTGTTCTTTCTTAAACAAGAGGTGCTCAGAGAAAGTGATGGAAAGTGAGGGTGCGTAGAGGTGTTATGTCTCTAATAGTAACACTATCTAATCATCACTCTTTGCAAATTTGCATGAATGCTTTTTCAGATTACATATAAAATATTGAGATTCTGAGTTATTATTTCTGCCTTCTATTAGGATGGACTTGCCAGCATAGCAGGAATTGTCTTCCTGTTCCTCTATCCACCCAGGACAATATGTTTGTTTCTTTCTAAATGTCCTTTTCTAGCCCCAAAGAATGTTTGCATCAAGACTAATGCTTCTTTCACTTTGAGAGAAAGAACTTCAGTCCTAGAACGAATTTCAAAACTTTTAATGTCTCCCTGTTGACCAAACATAAAATCTAAACTTCTTACCATGCCATGAAAAGCCTCTGAGGTTCCTGATGGTTTTTATTTTTATAGTCCCATTCACTTCCTGATTACACTAGGGTTGTAGAACTATGTGCGAACATTTGAACTATCAAAAATACTTCTGAGTTCCTTTTGCTTCACTTCTTTTTTGGTGCCTGACGTGCTTTTTGCTTTTTTTGCTGAATACTTAATCCACCTTTTCTTCCTAACATAAATCATAACTTACCTCCCTTCTGAGGGTTTCCCTAACACCTCCTCAAAGTAGTACTTAACCCCATTTTGTAATACCACATATTGTAAATGTACCTTTCACATTGCATTTAGCTTTGATCACATTATATTATAATTGCATGTATATTTCTCTCTCCCTCAGGTGTACATACTCTTTTGCAAGCGCACACATTTAGTTGTAGCCTCCACCAAGGTAAATACTGTATTGTATTTTGTTCTGCAGTTTCTTTACCTCGCACAAAGCTGAGAAAATAGTCAAAATCTGTGTTTGAATAAAGTTACAAAGCAATCATTACCAGGTTAGAACTTACACTGCCCCTTACATTTATATGCCATTGACGAAATCAATTAACCTCTCTGAATTTCAGTTTCCTCACCTGCAAAAAAGAAATACCTTGTTTCATAAAACTGTAAATATTAAATGTTTCATTTGGAACCCTGGAGAGTTCTTCAATCTTTATCATATGAATTATTCATGTTATTAGAAAATAGCTACCAGCACCTATAAAAGGACTTTGTATTCTATAGTTTCTTTAAACAACTAGAGTGAGAATAGTAAAGAAGCCAACTTAGTCTTACTAAGCTATGCAGAGCAATCAAGCTTGTCTCCAGTGGATCTTTCCTTTTAGACACAGAAAAAAAACAAAATTTTTTTAAAATTAAAAACTAGGATTATTTTAAGAAATTATTACATTTTTCTCAATTATAACAGGAGAAACATATCAGACGTTTCAGTAATGCTTGATCAGGGTATTTGCTTACATTCATCAGGTTTACACTACACTAATTTCATTCACATCTTATTATTGCATGATTTACTTAATGTTATTCAAACTCTGCATCTGAAACAAATCTCCCAAGACATAGTTTTCCCCTTGAAGCCAAACTTACTTTAATGTTGGCATAGGAGCTTAAAGTGGGAGGGCATTTCAATCAGATATACTATCTGAGTTCATTTATTGATGAACTTGTTGATGATCTCTAAGGAGGGCAGGAGTTTTAATTTATACATTCACTTGGGCATGTTGAAGACTCTATGTGAATCTATTCCATTTTGGGGTTACCTAGGCTGGAGAAATATATGGTAACTTGCCCTATATTCCTAACCACCAATCATGGGTGTGACTGAGACTGACCAGCTGGTTAACTCACAGTTAGCCCAACTTGGTCTACACAAAAACATAGTCAACACGCTCTGAGACGATCTTAACTCAAGCCCACTTCATTCAAATGGTCAAAGAAAACTGATCATTTAATGACTTCCCAGGATAGTTAATATTCTGAGGGATTTTAAGTTGTATGAAAGGAATGTTTTAGTTTTTTTGTTTCACCATGATAATTTATAGTTCGTTGGGAAAGGGGAAAAGCATCTCAGAATAATTGGCTTTACTTTCTTACAAGTCTAATACAAGGAGATGAAAATCCGTGGCTTACACAAGTATTGATCCATGTGTGCTCTTCTGAGACTCCACAGTCATTTTAAATTGATCTTGGTTCCTTTTCATGAATGTGCTTTGCACTCTCCAAATCAGTATAAGCCTTCTGAACCTCAATGCAATTAGATGCTTACAGAGTTAGCCATCCAATCTCTTGCTACACAAAGAGTATATAGTCATTCACCTCTATAGCTATAAGTGTAATCTAAAACTCTCAATGTGCTTATGCTGCCTTTACCAAAGTTGGATAACTTTAATGCTTCCCTTCATGAGTTTTATTCTTTGCTATTTGGAAAAACATTGATTTTTCTCCTCTCTATGATTTTAATATAGTACAAGCCATCATGGTTTTATTTATGCGATGGCTTAGCCCAAATGTCATCAAATATGTCAGCTGCCTATGGGAACACTGGACTTGAGGGCTGCCTCTGCTGGATAAGTAGTCAAAGAATAGCAAACAATAAATAGCATCCGTCCAACCCAGATACGAATCAAGTCTTTTTCTGCAATTCCACTCTCCACTTCTCAAATTATAGAAAGAAGTTAAATATATGTGATCTAGATCTAACTTTGGTTTATTTAGGATTTTCTGCTTGGGTCAAAAATTGCTTCTTCTCCAGGAACTCTCAATCAGAGAGCAGATGTTAAACAGCTTTGATGTCTTAGGATACGGGTCATGCAAGTTGATAGAGACAGTGTGATTTGTGGCTAGGTTCCTTTTTCAGGAGCCAAGAGTTATGATGGATGTAGGTTAAATAACTTCTCAATCCAGTACTTCAAACTATTGAATGGACTGGGTATTGGGCAGTATTTTCACAAGACAGCTATTCAGATCATTTATTTTAAAGACACTTTAAAAGAAGGAAAATAGCATCTATGCAAATCAAGCCACATGAGATTACTTTTGAAAAAGAATGAACAATAAAAAAGATAAAAACATTGATAAAACTTAGCTGAGTAGGCAATATAGTTTCAAAAAGCATATTTACCACCACTATTAGTTTTAATAAAAATGTAAGGTAGTAACACCATTTGGAGTGATTTTATGATGAGAGCATCATTACTTACAACAGAGTTTCCTCTGTGCCCTGGTGATAATGGGATTCTGAACAATGCAAGCCTTCACCAGGGCATTGGCATTCAGAATTATTATATCATATATTCTGAATGATGCTTTATTGGGAAGAAAAGTGGACCAATTTTATTTCAAGTAGTATGAAGATGGGATTTAGGGAAAGTGAGTTCATAGCACAAGGCTAATTAGCAATGACCACACTTCCACTACTGTTAATGTTGTTTCCAATATATAATAACTGATATATTGATCAAGTTAAAATCTTTATTCAACGGCTGATGTGGGTTGAATCTCAGCAAGTAGTTTTGGCTAAAAATGAGATTTCCACAATTGAGTAGGAGGGACTCACTTGATTTCAAAGAAAACAAATACACATGTGCTTTTCACTTACCTTACTTTAGAAAATGAAATTATCATTTCAACATTTTAACAGCTTCTGGTTATGATGCATATCTTTACTTTTCTGACATTAAATTCGATAATTTATGCACTAAAAAAAAACAAAGCAAAGCTTTCCAATCATCAAAATTTCACAAAAAGCTCTCATTAGGCGTTCAACTCTTTTAAAATAAATTTAAAATATGAATGGAAAAACAAATGTGAATTCTTCACAAAACAAATTATATCCATGGTTTTCAGATGTTAGATTTCTTTCCTTATACATGATAATCTCCCAAACATGGAGCACAATTTGAAACTATACATTAGGTCTTTGTCCCCTTCCCCCATTCTGGGGGAAGTCTGCTGTTTTCCCTATGCTTTACTTTCTGTACTTTCTATAATAAAACTAGTCTACTAAAAAAAAAAAAAAAAAGAAACTATACATTAAATTCATCATTTGTTCAAGAGTAATTGGTGAAGTGTTGACCAGTATTAGTCAAATACAGTTTAATAAAAAGGAATCCAACTTGAGATTTTTCTTCATGTATGCTACATGAATTTCAACAATACACCAGGCGTAAGTACTAATAATTGTGTTCTTACAAATATAACCATTCAATAAGAATTGCGACAATTACTTAGCAATATGATGTTACTGGCACTGTTAAAAATGCCTTGAATCTATCGATTCATTTTATCTTTATAATAATCCCATATGATAGGAATTATTATTTCCAATTTTCAGATGAGGAGATTTAGATACAGAGAATGTAAACAATTTGTCAAAGTCATAGTATGACGTATTGAGATCTCAAAACTTGTAGGTCTAGCTCCCAAATCACCATTCTCAATCATTACATTTACAAAACTGGTTATTTGTATAATTTGTATGTCATAGTCTTCCATCTAGAATTTGAGTCTTAGTAATTCTTCTGATGACAAATGAATTATAAGAAAAACTTGAAAATGTATAGTATGAGCAAAAACACAAGCAGAGATTCTGTTAAAAGGGGGAAACATCAGTGTTCAAGAGCTAAGAAACTGCTTATAGCAACTATTTTGCCAAGAGGCAACAGAAAGTGCTGTTAAATACTGGCAATTTTTTAAAACAGTCTGGACACTTCAGGATAACATAACAGCATAAAATTCCAGGTTTATTGGGTTTTCCTAGTTTTCTAACTATATTTTACTGTAAACATTGGCAACCCAATTATTGCTACTATGCATAAAAGTAAAGGAATAGGAGGATACTCCTTTTAAGCCGTCTTCAATAGGCTAAGGAGACAAAGCATACTCTTAGAATGGTACAATCAGTACTAGCCAGCACAAGTAAGGGACAGAATGAATGCCACCACCCTCAAGGGGAGGCTTCTTGGAGTCAGAAGAAAAGAGTTTGGTCAAGGTGACTTTGCTCAGCCATTCCTATGGCTCAGGCACCATCTGTGCCCAAGAGTTAGGGTGAAATGAAAGCAAAACTTTCATTAACATTCCAGTTGGGAGACGACAAACAAATGATAAATGGGTAGGTAGACAGATAATAAGATATGGCATAAGGATGATAAGGTGAGCTATTTCAGTAGTAATGGCAGAAAAGGTCTCTCTGAACTTGTAACACTTAAAATAAGCCTTAAAAACAGGTGAGAGCAAGTCAGTTCATTTTTCATGTAAAAATGTCTGGGCCAAAGGAACAGGGTCAACAAAGACACAGAGGTCAAAAAACAAAAGCCAGAAATGGAGAGTTCTTTGCTTTTTATTCTAAAGAGAACAGGAAGCTATTGGAGGACTTGGAGCAAGAGATTGACATGAATGAAATTTTAAAAGGTTCACAGTGGTTGCCTGATGAAGAATACACAGCAGGAGCAAGAGCAAAAACAGAAAAAGCAACTGGGAGGGTCCTATGAACATCCCAGGAGTAAAAATGGCAACTTTGGGGCAGAATGTTATCAACAGAAATAGTGGAGAAGCTGAAATATTCAAAATTGAATTTAGAACTAGCAGGCTGTGCTGATCAACTGGAAAAATAAGATGAGAAAGAAAAAAGAAAAAAAAAACCCAGATACAACAAATGACTTTAGATTCATACAGTTATGAACACTGCTGCTTGTATTTTCTAAATACAACGTACTTTCTACATACAAGCCACAGCGTTCGTAACCATAAGGAATGGCAAAGCAAATCATTCAGAGAGCACTCTTTGCCTGGCCATAGCATGAGATGGGTTTGCAGTCAATACGCTGGTGGCCTTTAAGAGTCACCATGAGACCAACAGGTGCCGAATGACCCAGACCCCTTCCATCTCAGAACAGTTCATGCTAACCTAGATAGAAAATCATAAATATACATAATATGTCATATATTTAAGTACCAGATACATCATGACTATTTTCAAGACTAATTTTTCCCCTAACTTTAAAAAGCAAGTGAAAACAACATCAGATATCCCCCATATTTTGTTAACTCTCAACACATTAATAGAAATGAAACTAGGAGTGTGAGCATCTCCTTTCACACACTGTCAATTTGGAGATGCCTTTTCATAATGGTTCACTTGAGCCTTGCTCTCACAATGAGCTAGTGGCATTGTCAGGGCAGCTAAGGAACAGCCACAAAGACACATCAAACCTGCATCACTAACTTTATATTCATTTGTGTATTTCACAAGAGGTTACCGGGGGCCTAATAAGCATCAAGTATTATGTGAGGTGCTGGGGTTACAGCAGTGAATAATCAAAGCCAGGCCTGATCCCATTCTTGAGGATCTCAGTATCTGGAAGGGAAGAGTGACCTTGAGTATATTATTACAAATGTCAAACTGTAAATAGAGCCTCCTAAAGGAAATGCACGGTCCCACACAGCACTTACCAGCCCAAGTACTTGGGCTCTCCATGACATATTTTAACGTTATAAAGAGTTTTGTTTGCTCAGTTAGTTGATTGTTTATTCTTGAGAAGAAGCCTTCTGAGTGATTTAAAATCTGTACATGAACATTAAACATTAAGTACTTCAATGTGTCTCTGCGCATAAGAAACAGTAAATAAATTAAGAAAGGTTTATTGGTTTTGTTTTTTAGTTATTTTAATCCCTAGCACAACACATGGGACATATTGGTATACTAAAGTATTTATTGAAGAACAGAACATGAAAATGAGTCTGTCTGCTAGGAGCAAGCAAGGAAAGAGCCATAGAATTTTAAGAACACAAAGTAAAACTAAACCTTCCAAAGTACAAAAACTCACCAGCATCTTTTTCACCTTCCACCTCTCAGACACATCCATTATTTCTACCGTCCCCATAAATTACCCAGCAGTAAGTTTCTGTGAGAGAGTGATGTATTGAAAAACCAGAGATTGTCTCCTGAACTTTTCAGCACTTGATAAGTGTATCCAGGCTACAACGGACCCAGGTGCTTCTGGATCCCCTGTTCAAATGCTTCATTTCCTTGCCTTGGAAAGTGACCCTATTTTGCTCTGCACTCATGAAGATCGGAAATATTAGGAAATTAACGACAGTAGGAGAAAGCTAATTTTTAAAAACATCCGCCCATTACCGCAACCCTCCCACAACCCCAAATCTGGTTTTCTTAAATGGATAAAATAGGTCCACAGAGCCTCTGCGGCATGAAGCGATTGTTACAGAGGAAGTTTTTTAAAGTTTCATGAACTATGTGCTTTCAATGACATCCATGTCAAGGCCCTTGACAGAGCAGATTATGCATTTCTAGGCTATAAGAATCATTTCTTTTTCTGTTTTCTCTGTTAAACAGTTAAAATATAGAAAACAACAATGTATAAAGGACTCCAAACTACCAATCAACCATTCAACTAAAATCAACAAATTGTCATCTTTTCTGTTTGCTTCAAATATTTTATTTGCTAAATAATTAAAATAATAACATATGAAATTGATATTTCTGGGGATTTTTCTCCAACGACCTTCATTAATTCCATCCCTTGGTGGAGAAAAATCTCTTCTGCAGTTTTCCAAAGGTGAGGACTTGGTGTGTTTTATTCCTTTCATATTTCTGGACTTTTCCTACATATCTGTTACCATAAATAAAAGTCTTAAAAATTATAAGGTTGGCCTCTTTTTTAAAGTCGCAGTCAGCAATCTTTTTCTAACATAGCATTATATTTTAAGTATATTCAAGTTGATTCTTAGAGATGTCCCCTGATTTATGTTGCCAAATCTATCATATACCAAGTTATTGAATGTTCTTATATCATTTTTTGAATTTCCTGTTCTGTCCCATGAAAGTAATTTTTTTCTGCACCAAAACTATTAATTGTGTTATAACAAATATTTTTTCATAGTTGTCTTGAATATTCTTGACTCTTTTTTTCTATAGATGTTCTTTGTAACCACTTTCTCAATTTAGGATTGTACTGAATTTATAGGTTTATTCAAGGAAACCTGATATATTTATAATATTGTCCTATCTGCTCTGAGTAGAGCATACACTTTCATTTATTCAGACCTTACTTTGTATCCTTTCATAATATTTTGAAACTGTCAAATAAAACAATTTCTGTTTTATTTCTTCTCAGATATTGAAATATCTTTGCTGTTCTTATAAAGTGCCTATTTCTGTTTCATTTTTAAATGGCTACTATTGACATAGAGGAGCAATAATCAGTTTAGTCTTGTTGATTGATGCAGTCAGTGGAATAATGACTCCCAACACTTGCCCACATCTTAATTCCCCAGAACCTGTGAATATGTCAGATTCTACGGAAAGGGGGAATTAAGGCTGTATATGAAACTGAATTGCAAAATAGCTGACCTTGAAATACTGAGATTCCAGATTATCCTAGTTAGAATCAGTATATTATAGGGTCCTTTTTAGTGGGAGAGAGTTACTTAAGAGTCAGAGAAGTATTTAAAGATTGTGTAGAAAAATGGTAAAAGAATCCATGAACCAAGGAACACAGGTAGCTTATGGAAACTGGAAAAACTAAGAAAACAGATTCTTTCCTCCAAAGACTCAGAAGGAATGCAACTGTCCAGAGACCCATTTTAGACTTCTGACTTACATAGATGTAATATAATATATTTGTGTCATTTTTAAGCCACTAAATTTGTGGTAATGTGTTACCATAGAATTGGTATTCAATAAATGTGCCAAATTATTAATTCTAATAGTTTTTCTGAGACTTTTCTTGGATTTTATGTGTATAAAAATATATTCTATCCGAATAACCATAACATAGTTTTCCTTTCTAAAACTTGTACCTCATTTTAAAAACTTTTGTGTTTCCTCATTGCCAAATACTAAATAGAAGGAACAGTACCAGACATTTCAATTATTGATACTTTGATTTAAAAAAAAATGGTGTGATTTTAACAAGTATATGATGTTGGCTGCTTGGCAGGTGCCACTTATAAGGCAAAGGAAGTCCCTACCTGGTCCTAGTTTTCCAGTAGTTATAATACATTTTCCATTTAACATCTTCTCGTGAACATTTTATAGTCATCTCAAACTCAATGTATCTGAAACAGTTTTTCTTGTTCTTTCAAAATCTGCTTCCCTCCTAAACATTCCTGAATAAATGGTACCACCATTCACACAGAGACTCAGCTCTAAACCTCAGAGTTATTCAAAATCCACTCTTTACTGAATTTCTCACATCAATGTATTAGAAAATTAAATGTACCCTAACTTTACAATCATAACATAATGAGATACTTTGACTCCGTCTGACTTGGGTGAGCCACTACTTTCTCTCTCCTTGACTGCAAGAGCCTTCTTACTACTGTCTTTGCACTAGATCCATTGTGCCATCAAGCAGAGTAACACAACAAAATGTAAATTATTTTTTTAAGAAAGAGGGGACAGTGAGAGAGACAGAGAGAAAGAGAGAAGCAATTTTATTTAGTTTTTCATGTGACTGTCACTCCTTGAACACTTCATTGTATATGTGGTGCTGGGGTTTGAACTCGCGTACTCGTGCATGCCAGGCAAGGGACGTAACCGCTGAGCAACCACTCCAACCCCACAAAATGTAAATTATTTGATGTCATTCTTTTCCCAAAATTTCTCCTATCCCTTTCCATCAGATGCAATTTTTTTTCTCTTTTTGCATATTTAAATTGACAGAATATATTTAGATATCTTTATGGGGTACAGTGAAATATGTTGGTATTTTTATTTATTGTGTATTTATCAACAGGATACTTGATTTATCCACTGTATCCAATATTTTTCATTTCTTTATGATGAGAGCATTCAAAATTCTCTCTTCTGGCTACTTCAAGTTATACAATGCAATACTGTTAACTAGGATTACCCTTCGTGTAAAAGATTCTACCACTACTTGGATGAAACAGATAAAATCGAAAAGTTTTTTTCTGATACCCTAGGCTATCTTCTTTACTTTTTTCTCAGAAATGGCTAATTAAAATCAAAGAAACTGATTCCCCTTATTGCTTTCCTTGCTGTGACTATGGTCACAGAAAAAGATTTGCACTTATTGAATTTTATTTTACCAACATGAGTATTAATTAACATTGTCCATTTCAGCTACATACGAAATGCTTTTGCTTCATAAATAGAATGTGGGGCTCTATATGAGTTGGTTGTGGAGTTTTGAGAACTCACAACGCTATTAAACACACTCATTATGACACTTTTGTTGCTTAAACAGTACGTACTTTGCTCAAATACAAGTGCCAAAAGTGGTTTATTTCTGTGAAAATGTAGATGACTGTTTTCAAAAAGCTTGGCTATCATAACTTCCTGTACAAAAATGCTGTTGTAGTATGCGTACAAGCCAATGCAATAGACAAGAAAAAAGCAAGATTTCCTGTCTTTAAAATTGTGTTCTACTCTGCAGTGCTAAACCTGAGAATCATGGATCTCTGTGGATAGTTTTGTGCTACAAAGAATAAACAGAAATCTTGTCAATAGATCTGTGCTCTAACACAAGACCTTAATACCACTTAAAAACATTGTAAATGGCTGGACACAGTGGCACAAACCTGTAATCACAGTTATTCAAGTGGCTAAGGCAAGAGGATTGTAAGTTTGAGGCCAGTCTGGACATCTTAGTTAGACCCTATTTAAAACTTAAAGAAAAAAATTAAAAATAAGGCTGCTTCCTGCTCTTGAGATGGTCTGCATTCTCCCTTGAATGTGTAATCTTTGCTTTAGCTCGAAAATTTCTCCCCTTTTTGGAGGCAGTTCACACTCTCCTTTGACTGTGTCTCTGCTTTCTTAAATAAATCTGTCTGTGCCTCTAAGACAATAAATAAATAATAAATAAATACTTAGAATGTAGCTCAGTGGTAAAGTGCCCCTGTGTCCAAACCCCAGTACTGCCAAAACAGAATTATAAATGAATGTACACTTTTGTTCCTCATGCCAAAATAAAGAATTTAAAATGGGACTGCTATTTTTCATGATTCTTGGGTTTAGACAACTTTTTTGATTATCCAACTAAATACCAGCCTTGATAGCTTTTATTGTATTTCGGCCACCATCAGAAAAACATTGAAAGGAAAATAAATCAGAGAACCTGCCTCTTCACAAAGAAAAACAATGATATTAAAAATAATCTAATTTGGGCAGGAGCGGTGGCTCAGTGGTTATGGTGCTTGCCTGGCCTGTGCAAGATACATGGGTTCAAACTCCAGCACCCACTTACACAACTAGTGTCAGAGCAACGAAAACCATGTGAAAAACTCAATAAAAATTGATTCTCTCTCTCTCTTTCTCTCACTGTCCTTCTCTCTTTAAAAAAAAAAATAATAATCTAATTTATGGCTGGAGAGTTGCTCAGTAGTTGGAACACTTGCCTGGCCAGCTTGAGGATTTGGGTTCGAATCTCAGCACCATGTGGATACACAACTAAGTGTCAGAGAAACAAAGGCCAGATAGAAAAATAAATAAAAATCAATTCTCTCTTCCTCTCTCTTTCTTTTCATTTTTTAAAGAGAGAGAGGAACAGTGAGAGAGAGAAAGGAAGAATTAGCCTTATCCAGTTTTTCATGTGGTCCCCACTGCTCTGACACCTCACTGCTACGTGGTGCTACGGTTTGAACCCACATCCCCGCACATGCCAAGCAAGTGCCATAGCTGCTGGGCCACCTCTCCAACTACCACCCCTTTAAAAAAAATCTAATTTAGTAATAAATCATTTTCTACTTTGAGTAAAACATTCATAGTAATGGTCTGCTCAAATACACATATTAAGAAGCAACAGTGCTTCTGGTGTTTTAGGTGATTATCTATAGCTTGGAATTATGTGATGTGAGTCCAGACAACATAAACTCAAGAGGGGATAAATCATTCCACCTGCTTGGAGAATCAACACATGAGAGAGGTACACGGGAGCTTTGTGGAAGATTTTGCCTTAGAGAAGACTTAACGTCAGAATCCAAGCAGCTCTCCTTCTAATCAAGCACCATGTTGCAAACATTGGCTTGTTGCTATAGGGTAGACTTTAAGAAATCTTAGAGAATATTCTTACAATTATAATTTACACTAAAATCAATCTATCAGGGCTAGAGTGGTGGCTTGGTGGTTACAGCGCTTGCCTGGCATGCGTGAGTATGCAAGTTCAAACCCCAGCACCATGCACGCAACGAAGTCTCTGGGAGCAATGAAAGCCACATGAAAAACTAAATAAATTTTTTTTTACTCTTTCTCTCTCTCTCTCTCTCTCTCTCTCTCATTGTCCCTCTCTCTTAAAAAAAAAAATCGATCTATCCAGAATTTGGTAAGAGATGTACCTTGGAGATTTCAGCAAATAGGTATATAAATAAACAGAAAATTTTTTAATAATGCTTGGTTTGAAGTTTTTGTTTTCTGTTTTCCTGGGTGGTGAGTTGAGCATTTCCTGTTGTTGCTGGTGTTTATTGTGTTTAGTTAGAACAATTGCCTATATAATCAAAGCAAACTACTTGTCAGTTCTCACTTTTGTTGATTCTTAAAATTACTTTTTGATAAACATTCCTCAGGCCTGTGAGATAAACATAGGAATTCATGATATTACTGGAGCTGTTTTGATTTCATGCTGTGACCTCTTCAGTCAGTGCACTACAATATACAAGCTAAACACATATGTTTATATAATACATAGAAATACATATGCATATCGAAAAATAAATATGCATGTGTATACATATTTTTTATGTATACAAAAATTTACACCCATGTAAAAAACTGCCACTTATAAAAAGGGATTATTTCGATAGAAGGAGGAGGGAAAATGGGTTTAACAAAAAAAAATACAGAGTTTAAACTATCATATTTGATTTATCATATGGCTTTAGATTATAAAAGAAGCACTACCATTGATTGGCATACTAATAAGATTTAAAAAAAATTATAATGGGTCCTGGTATTTTCACTAAATTATTTTGTCGCTTATCTACATAGAGAAATAGACTTTTCCATATAGAATTCACAATTACAAAATGCAATGCATACATACATTTCTTAAACTGAAGATTTGTTGAATTTTTTAAGGTAAGAAACACAGAAACGGTAAAGCACAGCATTGGGTAAAGCCACTGCATAAGGAAACCACTTCACATGTCACATGGATTCCACTATGGGAAGTAAGGTCTGTGCACACAAGAATACTTTCCTTGATGGTGCATTTTTATCATTCATAGGCTTATTTATTTTGGCATTTTAATCAACATCAGGTACTTACTTCTAGGATAGACTTCCAGCTGTATCTTTTGATAAATGGAGGATATTCTAAGGTCAGGGCAAAAAAAGTTTTGTTTTTTGGTATGAAGATAAAAATAGATGGAATCTTCCATCCACTGCTCCACTTTTACAAGGTAGATTGTTCCAAGAAAACCAGGAAATAAAATTTCCATTTTATAATCTAGAAAAGGTGAAGAGAGCCAAGCCAGGCTGTAACTTCGGCTGTGCGGCTTCTTTAAGGAGCACAGATATGGCACCCATGCGATTGACCGCATTATTTCAAAGTCTGCTCTAAATATCTCTGGCTATTTGGATCATTTAGATTTATGACTTGAAGAAAATTAAAACTCCACTTAGAGAGACAAGAATCTGCTGAAGAGGACTGAGAAGAGTAAATTAAATTTCCCAGGCCATGGTTGCTTTTCCTCATCATTTTCTTTACTGCTATTTCCTTTTTATTTGGGAAAATTTTAGCATCAACATTTCAATTAAACTTTAATACTCCCTGCACTAAACTAAATTGAGAAGATCTTCACTGTACTGCTGAACACTTTATCTCTCTACTTGGTAAGGAAGAGGCTTATTTACATTTTTTTCTTTTCATGCTTAAAATTTAACTATAATCAACAAAGGAAGTGATATAAGTGGTTCCATAAGACTTCATTTCTCAGACACATGATTTTAACTCTTCTCAAGTGCTATATTTACATAATTCCTGAGATTATTTTCTCAAGAACAAAACCAGTTTTGAAGCCCTGATGATTCTGTTATAATAGCTCATGGGGAAGCATGTTTTCCTAAGCATAAATTTGGAGAAGCTAATGATAATTATATGTAGGGAATACAACTACAATTCAGAGTCAAGCTGGATAGGGAAGCAGCACCTCCCAGAGGTAACACCTATCTGCCAGGTAGCTGATGGGCAGAAACTGTGTCTATCTAGATGATAGGCTAGAACTTACAGGTCTCTGGAACTCTCCAACCAGTCCCAGTTTTTCTGAGGTTGTAAAGTCTCCTTGCTGGATCAAGAGAAGCTGAACTCAGCTACGTGAGAACAGCTCTCCTGAGCATTTCTTCTCTTTGACATAAAGTGGTTTGATTCAGGAAGAGAAAATGATACTGTGCACAGGCTTAACTTAGTTTTTGAACTTTGGTTCTATTTCTCACAAGGCTAAATTCTTTACTAACTCTGAGGCTAAAAAGGAGACTTCTGTTGAGTTGCGCTTTCAGGTTTATGCCCAACTCTCTAGAGTACAACAGTAAAACTGAAGCAGCATTGGAAAGTTCCGGTAAGTACCGGCCTCCTTGTCATTTGTGTCACTGCTAAATCTATAAAATTGGAACTTTGTACAAGCACCCAAGATTGTTATTCTTCTTGTTCTCATGTGGAACAGATAGAGCTGACCTAGCTGCTGCTATGAAAATATGTTACTAAGCTAAAGGAGAGGTAAAGAAGTCAACTATATTTTTGAGAGCATAGCGTATATGCTATGTCACTTCATTTTCACACAATCGTTTACAAATAGGGTCAGCCTTTTTTGTACAAAGTCATGTTAAACAAGTTGGTTAAGTTTAAATAACCAACTATTCCTTTTTTGTGTGTAGGTGTGTGGTACTGGGGATTGAATCTAGGTGTGCTCTATCACTGAGCTAATTCCTCAGCCCTTTTTAAGTTTTTATTTTGAGAAAGGGTCTCACTAAGTTACCCAGGCTACTCTTGAACTTGTGGTCCTCCCGCTTCAGCCTCCTAAATTTCTGGGATTACAGCTAAGCAAGCATCCAACTATTTCCAACTTCAAAATATTAATTTTCTTCCATTCTACTCTCTTTCTTGCAACACTAGAGCTCTAGTACTTGACAGAAAATGCAAAATAATTTATATTCCCTTCCATATAGAGATAAATGCATTACATTCCTACCGATGTACTAGACTTCTGCCAATTTTTAAGGATAGTATTCTGTCTGACCTCAAAAAGGCTACGATTGAGTTGAAATAAGATAAATAAGATACAGTGATTAGAAAACAGTATTGGTATCTGACTTACCCTTTTATTGTAAACAACTCAAAAAGTTGGGTTGATCAAAAAATTGGTATGAACAGATTGTAGAGTAAAGCAGGTTTGGAGAACTGAAATCCCAACTTCCTGAGAAAAGCAGAGCCTCAGAGAAGGGAGCCCAACATTCTGCATGCAACTTCCCCTCAAGATGTTTACCAGTTTCCAGCCGTGCATATGCAATAGGCAATGGCAGGACCAAGCAACTAAGAGGCTATAAACAAGTAAAGATTTCTGCAAGTTCTTAGAAAATAAATACTGCAGTTCAAGATTCACCAAGACAAGTGGAAACTGACTACAACTCTGGTTATTTGCTAAGACCCCTGAAAGATTCTGCCATGAAAGTAAAAATAAATTAAAAATACACAACTTCACAAAAGCTGACAGGCTAGTTTTCAGTAAAGTATAAAATGCACAGTGCTGGTTGAAGGTTAAATGCTTCAATATTTACCCCTGTGTAATTGATAGAATAAGCAGAAAAAAATGTGTGTGTGTGTTGAAATAGAGGAATTATAAACCATAAAAGTAATCAAATTTACATAATTTTGCTTGCAAACTAATATATCTAAACATTGTAGAAAATTATTTCCAAGATCATATGCTAGGCCACAAAGCAACACTCGGTAAATCTGAAAGTATGGAAATCCTACAAAGTATGCTTTTCTGACCACAGTGGAATTAATCAAGAAATAAATGTCAAAAAGATAACTAGACAGTTTAAAGTGAATAAATGATAAATATCACTTGGGTCTATGAAGAAATTTAAATTTTAAATTAGAAAATATTTTGAAACTATGACATATTTCAACTCATAGAATACATTGCTTAGAAAGAAATTATAGCTCTATTTACACAAATTTTTAAAAGAATGAAGACTGTAAAGCAATATACTAATCTTCCACCTGAAGAAGCAATAAAATATTTTTAAAACAGCAGAAATCTATTAAAGGACAAACATGTCTCATGCATTTACTACAAAATGCAATCATTTTATATTGATTACAGTAATAATAAATCCTTGGCAAACTGATGAACAAAAAGGCCAGAAAATGCAAGTTACCAATATCAATAATGAAAGGGGGGTCACAGGATGGCAGAGTAGAGGAAGGAGGCACTTCCCACTTGCTCTGCTGTTTGGAATTTGAACAGGAATAGTTTCATAATGAGGTGGGTGTCTGAAGAAAACCATTATAAATCATTATTTGTCAGACACTCAATTAAACCCAGAGGATGTAAGGAAATTCACCAGAGTCCAAAGAAAATACATCCAATCCCTGCAGGATAGTGGTACTGTGTCACCTCAAAGTGAGGGGCAGCATAAAAGAAAAGAGAATCACAGTGGACAAATTCAGCACACAAAATGTGCTCTGTGTTTCTCAACTTTAGAGAGAATAACTGAGGTGGAGATCCAGCCCCAGGGAGTTACGCCAAATCTTTTTCCTACCAGAACCTGAGAATCCTTAACAAACACTTCCACTCTTTCTTGGCCAGTGCTTACTGTCTGACCTACAATGCACCTGGGAAAATCACAAGCCCAAAGCAGTTGAGAGAATGGTGGATCCAGGGGAATTCGAGACAGAGGTAGAAAGGAGAGTAAAATCTGCTCTCCTTTTGAACTTGTAGGTGCACACAACCAACAGAAACAGATCTGGGAATTTGGGTGGGCCTGATATCACTGGGGACAGGAGATTGCAATCCTTTGGAGATCTGTGACTCAGAATGACTAGCTGAAAATGATCAGGGTAAATTGATCGAATGGACATGATTTTGTTCTAGGAGGAGGACTTGAAAATTCATGTTTGGGGGGCAGGCTGTCCAGTGGAAACCTGCCAAGCACCATCGATCCAGAGAGAGCTGTCACTCCATCCTACAAGTGGAAATCCTAGGAGACTCTAGATACTCAGATGCAGTCAAGATCCAAACCTCTTCAGATCTAGGGGTGCAAGGACTTAAGCACCCTGGAGTACATACCCAGAATGCAACCCCAAAGGTCCAAAGTTAATTTTATAACTCATCCCCAGCCGCAAGAACTTCCCAAACAGATCTCTGCACCACTTCCAACCAGGAAGAGTAGCCGTTGGAACATCCTCCCTGTTCTGGAGAGCAAAAATACTGAAAGCGATTTCAACTGGCTACACTTCCAATATACTCCAGCAGGTGGCATGCCAAAAATCACAACAGGAAATTGAGTTTAATATCACCAGCCTGGGCACCCTTTAACAGGTACACAGCCCAAGAAGTAAGGAACAGTAAGACACTCTAGAACAGGATGTAAATACTTAACTTCAGCTACCTAAGTGGTAAAATTTAAGCATTGTTAAGATTTTTTCCTTTTTATTATTGATATCTTTTCATTGTTCTGATCATATTTGCTGATTGATTCATGTACATCCATATGTATTTCTGTGGGGGGTTTTCTATTTTATTGTTTATTTTCCTTTTATTAACTATTTTTACTATTCTGGTCTACTTTCCTAAGAGTGATTCACATTTTTGTTATTTGTTGTATTGAAGGTTTACTTATTTGTGGGTTTTTAAATTTTTCTTATTTTTTAATTTTGTTGATGGGGAATTAGGTGTTTTTATACTCCACTTGTCTGCTTGTTTTCTTACTGTTACTCTACTAACCTCTCCCTTGATACCAAATAAAACATTGTTCTCTCTCTTCCACTTTTTCATCTCCTCCCTGTTCCGGGCCTTCATGCATAACCCTGCTTCTTCATCCTCTGCTCTCACCTTTTGAATATTCCAACTTTCCTTCCTCCTCACACCCAACTTGTTTACTCCTAATGAACTGTTTTAACATCCTTTTAATTGGACCTTGAAGATAAAGTACAATGTCTTGAAAATAAAGTCAACAATAAAGAAGTATGTTAAGAGACCATAATCAGATTACTCAGGAAATCTGGGAGAACAGTAAGAGCCCAAATGAAAGAATCATTGTCACACATTGTCATACATGAAGGCATCAAAACACAAACTAAAGGAACGCATGAACTTTTCAATGAAATAATACCAGAAAATTTTCTAAACTTTAGCAGTTTGATGGAAATCCAAATAAAAGAGGTATTTTAAATCTCAAATAGACAAGGGCAAAAAAGAACTTCTTCAAAACACATTGTAATTAAAATTCCCAATATACAGAATGAAAGTAGAATTCTAAAATCTGTTAGAGAAAAATAGCAAGTCACATTTAGAATAAAGACAATTAGAATTTGGGCTGATTTCTCAGTCCAGATCCTAAAAACTAGAAGGCTTGGAATAATACATAACAAACCCTGAAAGGTAGCAGGTTCTAACCAGAAATGCTATAAGAAGCAAAACCATCCTTCATATATGAAGATAATGGCTTTCCATAATAATCAGACTAAAAGAATTCATAACCCCTACACCAACACTATTAAACATATGCAATGAGATAATTCATAGAGAAGATAAAAAATAAATGTCAAAGCCAGTGAATCTTAGTAGAAGAATAGCAAATTAAAGCAGAATTCAAGTCTGAATTAAGAATCGGAAGTAAATAAAGATGTCAGGAAAAAAAATTAATTTCTTTATCATCACACTGAATATAAACAGTCTAAACTCTCCAATCAAAAGATGTAGATTGGTAGAATGAATGGGGGGAAAAAAAAACAAGACCTAGCCATATATTGTTTCCAAGACACTCACCTTCACCTTACAGGCAACAACACCCACAGAAGGAAGGCAAAAGGATGGAAAATCCAAAACAAAGCAGGATTGGCATTCCTGATATTTGAAAAAATAGATTTCAAGTAAAAATTAATCAGAAGAAACAAAAAAAGGTCACTTCAAAATGGTTAAGGGAATCATTCAATACCATAATTACTGGAAATATTAATGACATAATATTGGTGCACCCATATACATTTAAAAAACCTACTCAATATAAAGAATCAAATAAACCCTAATACAATAATACTGAGTAATTTCAATATACCTCTCTCATCAATAGATAGGTCATCCAGACATAACCTAAGTAAATATTTATCAGTTAAAAATATTATTAATAGGAGTTCTTCCGGGGGAACAGCAACAGAGGGAACCCAAGCTGGGCATC
Organism: Aplodontia rufa; assembly: GCA_004027875.1. NCBI lineage: Eukaryota > Metazoa > Chordata > Mammalia > Rodentia > Aplodontiidae > Aplodontia > Aplodontia rufa. Next base: position 20,724 of record PVKS010012402.1, read on the forward strand.
TGTGATTTGGCATTAGCCCTGGATAACTAAGCATATATACATTGACTATTGATGGTTCGGTAATGTCTCCCCCTTAATTGTATCTCTGTTTCCATCAAATAAAAAATAAAAAAATATTATTAATCATATGAACCTAACAAACATCTCATCTATAGAATATTTCATCCAGCAACAACTGAATTCACTTTCTTCTCAACTCTACACACAACTTTCTCTATTTTAGGACATAAAACAAGTCTTAGTAAATATAAAATAAAGAGAGAGATATAATTCTTTGCATCCTATCAGATCATAATGGAATTAAATTAGAAATAAAAAATAAAATAAAATAAATAATTTTAACATCTAAAGATTAAATAATATACTATTGATTGAGTAGTGTGCCATAGAAGAAATCAAGAGATTAATTTAAAAATTCTTACAAACAAGAATAGAAATGCAATACTATCAAAATCTCTGGGATAATATGAAGGCAGTTCTAACAGGAAAGTTTACGACATTCAGTGTCTATGTTAAAAATATAAAGAAAGATCCCAAATAAATAATCTAATGTTACAACTGAAGGCCTTAGAATAGGGAAAAAATCAATTTCGATATCAGTATAAGACATGAAATAATATCATAGGAAAAATTAATAAAATTGAGAAAAAACAATACAAAGGATCAACACATCAAAGAGCTTGTTCTTTGAAAAGATAAACAACATAAATAAACCCTTAGCTAAAATAATCAAAAGAAATAGGAGAACCAAAATCAACACAATTAGAGATGAAAAAGGAGATATTACCACAGACACTTCTTAATTTTAGAGGACCAGTAGAAACTATTTTTTGAAAATTTACAGTCCAATAAAATTGAAAATCTGGAAGAAATTGACAAATTTGTAGACACATATGACCTACTCAAATTGAACCCCCAGGATATAGAAAACCTAAACAGATCAATATGAAGCAATGAGATTGAAGCAGCAATTAAAAGTCTTAAAACAGGTGCTGGAGTGGTAGGTCAGCAGCAACTGCACTTGCCTGGCAACTGCAAGATTGTGCGTTTGAACCCCAGCACCATGTACACAATGAAGTGTCAGCAACAAAAACCACATGAAAAACTAAGTTAAAAAATTATTCTCTCTCTCTCTCTCATTGTCCCTTTTTAAAAAAAAAAAAAAGTCTTACAACAAAGAAAAGACCATGATCAGATAGATTCTCAACTAAGTTCCACCAAACTTTTTTTTTTAAAGAGAGAGGGACAGTGAGAAAGAGAATCAATTTTGTTTTTCATGTGACTTTCATTGCTCCAACACTGTTGCTCTAACACTTTGTTGTGTACATGGTACTGGGGTTCAAACCCATAACTTTGCACATGCCAGGCAAGTGTTGTAACCACTGAGCCACCGCTCTAGCCCTTTACCAAACTTTTACAAAAGAATTAATAACAATCTTTCTCAAATTATTCCATGAAATAGAAAAGAAAAAAATACTCCCAAATTCATTCTATGAAACCAGTATCACTCTGATACCAAAATCAGACAAAGACACATTAAGAAAACTATAAACCAATATCCCAATGAACACAGCCACAACAGTTCTTAGTAAAATATTAGCAAACCACATTCAAAAAGACATGGAGAAAGGAGCTGGAGTGGTGGCTCAGTGGTAATGGAGCTTTCCCGGCATGTGCAAGTATATGAGTTCGAACCCCAGCACCACATACACAACAGAGTCTCGGAGTAAAAAGGCCACATGAAAAGATTAATCTTTCTTTCTCTCTCCCACACTCCCTCTCTTTCTCTCTCTCACACTGGCCCTGTCTCTTTAAAAAAAAAAACTTGTAGATGATATTATACCATGTTATAACATGATCAGGAGAGTTTTGTTCTAGGGATGTATGTTGATACAACACACACAAATCAACAAATGTAATTCACCACATAAATGGAAGTAAGGACAAAAATCACACGATCACCTCAATAGACGCAGAAAAAGCCTTTGACAAATACAGCATCTATTTATGTTAAAAAAAACATTAAGAAACAAGGGATAGAAGGAACTTACCTCATCATTATAAAGGCTATCTAGGTTAAACCCAAATCCAACATCGTACTGAATGGAGAAAAACCTAAAGCATTTCCTTTAAAATCAGGAACAAGACAAGGATATCCATTCTCATCACTCTTATTTAATATACATTTTGAAGCTCTAGCCAGAATAAATCATTCAAAAGAAAGAAATTAAAGAGACACAAATAGTGATAAGACAAATTATCTTGGTTTACTGATGATACGATCATTTATCTAGAAGACCCAAAATTCCACCAGAAGACATAAAGAGCTGATAAACAAATTCAGCATAGTACCAAGTACAAGAGCAATATGCAAAACTCAATAGCTTTACTGGTGGGAGCCAGTCCCAGACGAATTCTTGGGTCCCTGAAGGAAGGAGTCGGCACGGAGGGACTACTTGAAACTCCAGGGCAAGATGCAAGCAGAGACATAGTTACCTGCTTGAGCAAAATGCCGTCTGTTCTTTATTGTTGAACATTTTTATACAGGTGCACAAACAAGACTTTCATTATTTGCTTCATTATACAATTCTCTTTTCAGTTTCCCAGTAATCTTAAAGTATCAAACATTAGTACAATTTATGTCCTCAACCTCCCCACCACGTTGACCATATTCTTTAAACCTGCTTTAATAAAAGAGAGACCAAACACTTCCCCAAATTCTGTCTCCCTAAATTCCTCAAGAGGTTTCTACAAATCATTACCTCATTAGAAAAGAGAAATGTTTAAGAGTCACTGCACTACATTATTCTAGAAGCCCTATCTTAGCATAAATGAAAAGTTTTTTATTTAGCTAAACTATGATAAGGCTATTATAACTCCTATACCCTATTAACCACTAACCCAAAACTATTTTGTTATTGTAACCTTACTAGATATTCTATAGCTATCCTAGGTTCTATAAATGTTGATCCTATAAAATCTCTGTGCATCCTAACCTATGGGCTAAGAAGTTAAAACCTAACCTCTGCAAAGACAAGGAAGGTAAACATGTCTTATTTACTACTAAAATTTTAAAATTCAGTCTCCACTAAGCCAGAAAAGGCAAATATGCCTTATTTACTGCCAACGGGTTAAAACTCAATCTCTGCAACAGCAGGAAAGGTAAACATGCCTTTCTCACTCAAAATTCACAATACAATGTGAACACTCAAGATAGTATTGGTAAATGTTTCACGTATATTGTTTCTTTGTTCCCTAGTTCTAATTATTTTGCTTTCTATTTCCAATTTTGTATTAAAGTCAGTATAGCTTTGTTTTCCATGATTTCTATATATGTTATTACAAGTATCCTTCTCAACAACCCTCAATAGTTGTTTGAACAATGGAATTCTCATAACAATCAGAAAGTTTCCACTTTGAGTAAATTCACACTACATATAATTACTAGAACACACCCAGTTCCTAGAAGGGATGGCTTGGGCAATTTCCAGGGTTGGTTTTGCCTAGCCCATCCCCAAATCTGGATTTTGTCAGACAGAACTTAGGTGGACGTTGCTCCTCCACTTAACTATATTCCAATAATGACTCTTACTAAGAATTCAGGAACACTATCCCATTCACAGTAACCTAAAATTAAAAAAAAAATTCAGGAATAAATTGAACCAAAAAGGTGAAAGAGTTCTAAAATGAAAACTATAGAACACATAAGACAGAAACCAAAGATATTAGAAGATTGAAAAACTTCCTATGTTCTTGGATAGGCAAAATTAATATTGTCAAAACTGGCCATACCACAAAAGGTGTTATACAGATTCAATGCAATCCCCATCATAATAACCAATGACATTTTTCACAAAACTAAAATAGTAGTTCTAAAATTCACTTGGAAAAATAAAAGATCCAGAATAACTAAGCAGTTCCCAGCAAGAAGAGTGAAGCTAAAGGCATCATAATACCTCATTTCAAATTATACTACAGAGATATAACAAAATAGCATGATATTGACATCAAAACAGACATGTAGATTAATGGAATAAAACAGAAGATAGTGATGAACCCAAATAGATAACAGTCATCTGATACTGGACAAATGTGCCAAAAACATACATTAAAGAAAATACAGCGGGGCTGGAGTGGTGGCTCAGTGGTTTTGGTGCTTGCCTGGCAAGCACGAGGACCTGGGTTCAAATTCCAGCACCACGTACACCACTGAGTGTTGGAGCAACTAAGGCCATGTGGAAAAAACTAAATAAAGTTGATTCTCTCTTTCTCTGTCTCTCTCACTGTCCCTCTCTCTTTAAAAAAAAAAAAGAAAGAAAACATAGCCATTTAAGCAAATGATGCATGGAAAAGTGGATATTCACATGTAGAATAAAAACTAGATCACTATCTCTCACCCTGAAAAAGTTAAAGTTCTAAGAATCAGACCAGATACTTTGCAACTATCAGAAGAAAACATATTCGCTCAAGTATTGACTTCCTTAACAAGACCCCTAAAGTTCAAGAAATAAAACCATGGGGGGAGGGTTAAGAAGAATATCTAGGAGACTGGAGGGTGGGAATATGGGAGAATCATCTCAGAAGGAGATCTCTGATCTCCACGAGATATCCATTTAACTCAGGGGGTCTTCTGGGGGAAACAGAAACATGGGGAATCCAAGCGGGGCATCCATGACATGGCATTAGCCTTGGATAACTAAGTATATATACATTTGTTATTGATTGTTTGGCAATGTTTCCCCCTCAATTGTAACTCCATATTCATCTAATAAAAAATAAATAAATAATGAATAAAAGGGAAAAAAAGAAATAAAACCAACAATCAATAAATGGTATGGCATCAAATTAAAAAGCTTCTACACAGCAAAGAAAACAACTAAGAGCCTGAAGAGAGAGCATACAGAAAATCTTTGCTGGCTGCTCTTCTGACAGGGGAGGGGGATTAATAGACAAAACACATAAAGAATTAAAAATATTAATACCAAAAGAAAACCAAATAATTCAATCAATAAATAGGAAAAAAAACTAAACAAGACATTTCTCAAAAAGAAGAAATATAAACATTTAACAAACACATGAAAAAAATTTTCAACACCCCTAGAAATCAGGAAAATGCAAATAGAAATTATATTGATATTTCACCTCACTCTAATTAGAATGACAACCAAGAATATAAATAATAATAAATTCTTGTAAAGATCTGGGGGAAAGTTATACTCATACATTATTGTGAGCCTAGAAACTAGTACAACCACTTTGCAAAACAGCATGGAGATTCCTCAAAATACTAGGAATAGAAACACTATATGACCCATCTATTCCACTCTTTTGTATCTATCCAAAAGAAATAAAATCAGCATACTATAGTCATACAGACACATTGTTGTTAGAAGCATAAGTTTTGATAGCCAAATTATGGAACCAGCCCACATGCCGGTAAACAGATGAACAGATAAAAAAATGTGGTATACATACACAACCTTAAAAAAGAATGAAATTATGGCATTTGCCAGTAAATTAATAAAACTTGAAAGCTACATAGTAGGTGAAATACGCCAGACTCTTAAAGTTAAGGGTCAAATGTTTTCTTTCATATGAAAAAGCTATAACAAAATAAGAGAGAACCAGGGTGGACATCTTTAAAATGGAAGGGAGATCAATGGAGCAGATGAGGGGGCTTAAGTAAGAGGGGAAAAGGAGAACAGAGAAGAGCTATGGAATGAAGTTGACCAAATTATGCTGTGTGCATGTGTGGATGTGCCACAGTGAATTCCACTTTTACCTATACTTATAAAGCACCAATTTATAAAAACAATAAGTTGATCGGGAGGGAAGAACACAGTGGCATAGAAGAGAGGGGGTGGAGCTGGGGAGAAAAGGTGAGAAGGAAAGGGAGAGAGGAGGTACTGGGACTGAAATAAAGCAAGTTATATTTCATACATGTGTGTTTATGTCAAAATGAACCCCATTGTTATGTATAGCTACAATGCCCTAAAATTTTTTAAAAGGAAAAAAAATGAAAGAGGAAGCATTACTACAGATACTGCAGGTATTAGAAATTTAAAAATGAATTATGAATAATTTCATATCAAAGAGTATCAACCTTGAGATAAAGTAAATGAATTTCCTTAAAAGCAACATCTTACTAAATATAATAAAACATGAAATAAAACCCCTAATGGGTGATATTTCTCAAAATGAAATTAAATATGCATTTTAGAAACTTCTCACAAAAATAACTATAGGTCCAAATAATATTACTGATAAGTTACTTCAAGTATCTAAGGAAAAATTAGACCAATTTTATGCACAACATTTTAGATATTAAATACAGAGAACATTTCCAACTCCTTCAGGAGACTGTCTTAATCATAATACCTAAAAATGTCAAGCTTATAAACTACAGGCCACATACACTTGCAAATACAAATGAAAAGTTACTAAACAAAATCGAACAAATTATGTTGAAATGTACATAAAAGAAATGAGACAAGGTAAATTTATTCTAGGAATGCAAACTTTATTTAAAATTTAAAAATCAACCTATGTTAATACATAAACAGAATAAACAATAAAATATATGGCCACTTCAACAAGTGCAAAAAAAGAGATGCATATTAATACTCATTCAAGGTAAAATTTTTATAATGCTAAAGGAACTTGGAACCTATAAAAGTTTATCCACAAAATACCTAGAGTGAATATTAAACCTAAAGTGTGAATATTGAAAAATACCTTCCTGTGTTCAAGAATCAGGAATAAAAGTCAACTGTCACTGTTTCAACATTGTAGTTAAGGTTCTATGCAGCACATAAAGGGGAAAAAATGAAGTTGTAAGGAGTTTTTTTTCTGTAAGAGAGAGAGAAAGAGAGAAACACTTTTTTATTTCGTTTTTAGCAACACGGCTTTTGTTGCTGCAAGACTGCTGTGTATGTGTTGCTGGGGTTTGAACTTGCGTACTCATGCATGCTGGGCAAGCGCCGTAACTGCCAGGCAAGCACCAAAATGGCTGAGTGACCGCTCCAACCCTGAAGTTGTAAGGATTTAAACAGAAGTGATAATGCTACATTATCTGTAGGCAATGATATTATGTAAAAAGAAAACCCAAAATAATATACTATTCTAATTAATAAGTAAATTTGTCAAGGTTAGTAGACACAATGTCAACACTTTAAAACTAACTTTATTCCTATATTCTGGTAACAAATAATTAGGAAATATTTTAAATTCATACTATTTATGACTTATGACCTTGAGAAAATACCAAATATTTAAGAAGAAATCAAACTAATTGCTAGTGAAGACTCTAAGAACAATTAAAAAGAACCTAGATAAATGGAAGGTCAATCATGTCCTAAACTAAAAGGTTTAATGTTGTAAAGATGTCAAGTGCCCCCAAGTGATGGCTCAATCTAACCATCGGGTCTAAAATTTCCATGAATATTATTAGGAAAATTTATGAAATCATTATAAAATTTGTATACAGATGTAAAGGATCTCAATAAATAGAACAGTTTTATTATTGTTTGTTCATTCATTTATTTTTGAGGAGAAACAGAGCTAAAAGACTTTTTGTACAAGATAACAAGACATTATATTGTAATTAAAAGCATAATATCAATGTGAGGATAATCAGATAGATTAAGAAAGACCCAAAACAAACTCAATATAGAGTCATTGAATTATAACCAAGGTATCACTGCAAATCAGGGGAAAGAAGGATGATCTACAGAATAAATTATGTAGATTAAATGAATATCCATATGGGGAAAAAGTATCTTCATTTCTACTTTACAGTATACATTAAAATTAATTCCAGAATGATAATAGTCCTAAATATAAAATGTAACATTGTAAAGCTTTTAAAGGAAAGTATCTTAATGATGTTCTTAATAACATAGAAAGATATCTTAATAATATTGGTATAAACAAGCAATTTTGAAGTAGGACACCAAGGCACAAAGGAAAAATCATAAAAGTTAGTTTTCATTAAAACTAAGAATTTTTATTCATCAAATGATGCCATTAAGGTAGTGAAAAGGCAAAGCATGGAAAGATCAAAATGTTTCAAAGCATACGTCTGACAAACAACACATACTTGGAAAATAGAACAGCTTCAATTCAAAAGGAAAATGGGCAAATGATTTGAACACACACTTTACATAAAATATTTAATGAAAGAATCAATAATCATGTTCCTATATATAATACAATTAGTCATCAGGTAAATACAGATTAAAAACCATCATGAGATACCACTCTACACCAAACAGAATACATAAAAATTTCAAGAAATAAAAAAATGTGGGTGATTGGAATTCTCATGGATTATAAATTAGAATAAAAAATTTAAAACTCTTAGGCATTGTCTAAAACTGAACATATCCATAACACGTAGAGTCATGTGAGCTACAATCTACAAACTACATCTGTGTGTATCAATTGTATTAAATGAATGTATTCATTTCCTAATACAGTCATAACAAAGCACTTCAAAAGAAATTTACTGTCCTACAGGTCTGGAGGCTGCAAGTCTGAAAAGATGGTACAGTGGGGCCATGCTCCCTCTGCATCTATAGGGAAGAATTGTTCTGTTCTTCTTCTAGGTTCCTGTATTTTTTTACCAGAAATGGTCATTGCTCTTTCTCTTGCAAAATGCCTCGTTCCAAGCCCCGCCTCCATCATCACAGAGCTACTTATACCTGTGTGGGCATCTGTCTGTATCTCTCTCTTCTTATGTTGTTTGGTTAAGATATAAAGTGTTCCCCAAAAGCTCATATGTGAGTCAAAGCAAAACAGTTTAAGGTGAAGTGATTGGGTTATGAGAGCCTTAACCCAATGTGTGAATTAATACCCTTAAGGCAAGTAGGGTGTGGCTGCAGGAGGTGGGTCACTAGTGTGCCTTTGGAGTTTATATTTTGTCTTTGTTAAGCAGAGGCTTCTCTCTCTGCTTCCTTATCATCATGTCCTGAGCTACTTTCCTTCACCAAACACTTCTGCCATGATGTTCTACCTCATCTCAGGCTCCAAGGAATGTAGGTGGCCATCTATGGACTGAGACCTCTGAAGTTGTGAGCCCCAAATAAACTTTTCTACTTTAATTGTTCTTATCAGAGCTTTATGCTCACAGTGGTAAAAAAGCTGACTAAAACATAAGTGCATCAAACTCTTTGATTAGAGTCCACTCTAAGACTTCCTCTTATAATTACAGCGGCAACAATCCTAATTCCAAATGAGGAAATGGGAATTAGGATTTCAAAATATCTCCTTGACAAAATTTAACCTGTAACAATGGATAAATAAATCCTTAATACAATATTGTACATAAATTTAAAAATAATTATATTGTTACATAAATAAAAAATAGCTTCAATTTTATCAGCATAATGTGCAGTAGAGAGAAGCTATAAAAACCTCTATAAAACCTTACTCTTTGATTATATTTCTATAAGATTCATAAAATACAAAATTAATCTACCCAGTAGAAGTCATAATAGTGTTATCAGTGAGGCAACAACAGGGAAGAATCGTGTAAGAGCCGTCATGTTCATAATATTCTGCGTCTTTATGTGGGTGTTGATTGCATAGGTGTGCTCATTTTGTAAAAAATTGATTGAACTGTATAATTAAGTTTCGTGCACTTTATACCAGATTTCATTAAATAAAAGCTAACAAAAACATTACATGATATACATAGTTATTAAGCTCACTTTAGCTTGATTGGTGATTTAAAATCTTTCAAACTGAGTATCAATGATAACTAAATGGTGTGGCACTTTTATTTTACCGTGTACATCATCTATCAACTTAATTTAGTAACTTTTCATTCCCATATGTAATGCATGTTTTTGAAGCTGCCTATCTTTTTACTGTACAAAAAAATGAATTTATAAAGCTACACATATAAGCTTACGCAAAATTACTGATTATTGTACTGATGCGTTCCTATCAGTAATTATGTTAAGATTCATATGTGTTACGACACATTTCAAACACACATGGGTTTGAACCCATGTGTGAAGACTCTAAAGACATCTTTATTTGGGTGTGGTCTCTGATTTATGAGGGATCAACTTGATTTTTTTTTTTTTACTTTATGATGGTTCAAAAGCAATATGCATTCAGTAAAAACCATACCTGAATTTTGAATGTTGATCTTTTCCAGGGCTATTGGTAATGCAACACTGAACAGGGGAAGTGAGCCACAGCTGGCAGGCAGCCATGTGATCACAAGGTTAAATAATCAGTATTACTCCACAGTATCCTGTGTTGCTAAGCCATGATGCTCCATTGGTCAGGTGTATTAAATTCATTTCCACTTACGTTTTCAATTTGCAATGGGTTTTTGAGAGGTAGTAACCCATGGTAAGCAAAGGAGCATCTGTAATTGACCTACAGCTAACATGTACATATTTGGAGAAGACAATCCACAGGTCATGGTGGCACATGTTTGTAATCCCAACAGCTCGTGAGGCTGAGGCAGGAAAATCACAAGTTCAAAGTCAGCCTCAGAAAGTTAGCGAGGCCCTAAGCATCTTAGCAAGACCCTGTCCCAAAATAAAAAATAAAAAGGGTTGGGTGTCTGTATCTTGACATCTGCATATTATAATCTTGAGTGTACAGATTTATAATAAGTCTTAAAGTCGGGTAGTATAAATCTTCCATGATGATTTTTCTTTACCAAATTTGTTCTGTTGATGTCATTGTAGTTTGCTTGCTTTTTAGCTCATTCTGTCTTTTGAATTTGCATATAAATTTTAGAATTTTATAGATTAAATATCTATAAAAACTATTGAAATTTTGACTTGGATCATCTTGAATCTATATATAAATGATGATATAATTGAAATTTTAAAAATATCTACTATCCTAAGTCATTAACACAAAAAATATCTCCATTTATTTAGATCTCAGGAACATTTAATTATACATTTTGGTAGCTCATCTTACAGATTTTTTTCTTAGCTACCTATTAAAATGTTAAGACAGTGAGAGAGAGAGAGGCCGAGAGAGAGAATCAATTTTCATTGAGTTTTTTTCATTGCTCTGACACTTAGTTGTGTACATGGGTGCTGGGGTTTGAACCCATGTACCTGCGCACGCCGGGGAAGCACCATAACGGCTAAGCCACTGCTCCAGCCCCCTAAAATGTTAATTTTTGAGGAAACATTTCAGTTTTCAAATATTCATTGCTAGTATAAAGAAATTCATTTGACTTTTATGTAGTGTTCTTACGTTGTGCAATTTTGCTTAAATCATTTATTACTTCCAGTAGTTTCCTCATATGTCACAAGTTTTTATATGTAAATAATCATGTCATCTCTAAATAAAAGAAATTTTAATTTTTCTTTTGAATTTAAAAGCAGTTTATCTCTTTGTCTTACCTTTCTGCATTGGCTAGATTCCCCAACACAATAGAAGCTGAAGAGAAGTAATGAGATCAGACATCATGATTGTGTTCTCGGTTTTAGGGAGAATACAATCAGTCTCGCATTATTTACTATGCTATTAGCTGAAATTTTGACTTAGATGGTCTTCATAATGCTTACAAAGTTTTTTTTACCTAACTATTGTATTATGAGAGTACATAAACAATACATGTTGTTTGCCAAATATTCTTTCAGAATCTATTGAGACGATCACATGAATTTTTTTTTATTTCTCTTCTACTAACATGGTGAAATACATTTATGATTTGTGGATGTAAAGTTAATATTATTTTCCCAAGATAAAATCCATTTTATTATCACATATTATTCTTTTTTACACGTTTTTGGATTCCATTTTCTAAAATTTTGCTAAGAATTTTTATATCTATATGTTTGGAGACAATTTTCCATGAGTTTCTCTATATATCTCCACAGTTCCTCTGCAGATCTCTCCTCTCATGTACCCCACCCTGTGACCTATGGAATGCTTACCTTCCCTAGATTCCTAACCCTGCCTCTGCAACTTAAGAAGGCCATATGTTCTTCCTGAGTTTTCTTTCCCTGTGCAGAAATCTGGGCTCTCTCCAGACAGAAAGCTGTGACCAACATAGGCTCCCTCACTGTTTCTTGCCTCTTGGACATCACTCTTTAATTGCCAAATTGCAATAATTTTAAAACCATCTTTTAATTCAGTTTGTCTGCTTACTCAGTTGTTTCAGGTGGGAAGGTAAATCCAGTTCTTGTCACCCAGTACTGGAAAGATTAGACTTCATACGTTGTTAATTTTATGCTCTACAAACACTTCTAGGCCTCTTCCAGGAAGGGGCACCACCATGTGGACAGTTGCTTACACAAGAAACTTATGGTTGCTGTTGACATTTGTCATCCTCACTTGATGAATCCCATTGATCATGTCCTTCTAAGTCTCCTCCGAAATATGTCATCAACATATCAAATTTTCACCACTAACATTGTCACCATTTTTGCTTAAGCCATATCTAGATAAAATTTTACATAATATAACTACTGAAAGTGTCAACATTTCATAAAAGGACTGTGATAGGTAGCTTCAGGAAAGCTTCTGTAATACAGGATGAACACAGAGGTTCTCACATTTACAATGGTCTATAAGGTAGTAAAACCAAACTTCATACAGGAGGATAAACAAAAATCTCAATTTTGGATAGAAAAAAGCAAGGAAAAAATCACTCATATTTTCTTCTCAATGTAGTATTAAAATCCAAACAGAATTATTTACAAGCAAAATATTCTAGCTACTGAGAATATTTACTCAAAGATGCACCCTTTCTTTCCATCCCCAATCCCAACCAATGAGAGAAAAACAGCTTGGGAAATAGTACCAAGGATGTTTCTCAACAAACATGTAAAGTATGTAGAAATCTTTCTGAAATTTATGGAGTCAATATGTACAGTTCTAAAAGCAAATGTACCTGATTATGCTGTTCAGAATACCTACAGAGTGAATGGGCATCTGCATACCCGAACCTCAAATTCTGGGTTATAATTATTAATTAACACAATTATTTCTCTCAAATAGTTCCTTGTATAGCAATTGATGTAAACTTACAAACATAAAAACTTTAACAATATCTTAGGGAAGCTAATTTTTGAGAGAGAATGCTTTCTTTTGAATACAGACACAATCTCAGACTTCAAGACCAAAGTCTCCAGACATGAACAAGAATTTCCATAAAGCTCATCTTCTACCACAAAATAATTCTATCAAAGAACACCAGTTTGACCATTTATGTACCCAAAATGATTAAAGTACCCCTTATTACTAATCAGTAGAATACCTAAAATTCTCTACTTAACACTTTGGAGGAAAGTACATAACTTAAAAATGAAAACTGGACATTTATATACTTTTTAAACTTTGTATATAAGTATATCAACGCACACATAGATTAATCTCTGTACATAGAATACAGATATAGAAACTAAATAAAGTTATATGAAAGAGCATCATTTTATACAGCTAGGAAAATATATTTCACATAGTAGATAGAAAAGATATTTAGTTGCGCAGTGATTCCAATTAAATGCAAATCAAAATCTTTAACAGCAGTTATTAAAGTTTTATGATTTCCAAAAGAAAGGCATAGACATTTTACTGAAATATGTAGGTAGATGCTTTAGTTTGACCAATATAATTATATAATAAATTAAGCGTAAGTATTTCAGGAAAACCAAGGCTCACCTGGCCTCAACTGTATTTCTCCCTCATTGAATAGTTCATTAAAAAAGAGGATTAAAGCATTTACTTTTGTTAAATTAATGTAAAATATTCTGAACTTAACATCTTCATAATCTTTATATTTGTGTCAGTATTGTAAGTAATATCAGAAATGTAGACATTTTACTAGATGAAACAATGGAACAAAAAAGGATATATATATCCATAGGTATAGATGTAGATATAAATGGATAACTCAATTTTGATTTGCACTGAACTGATTTAAGAGTACGCTTGCAGCTCAGATGTTCCTGGGAATTCAGACTAGTTCTGCCACTCACCAGGTCTCAGTTTTCTCATTAGATATAATGAAGTAATAAAACAATTGGGGTATTGTGAGGATTGAATGAGATAAATCCTATAAAATGTTAGACATAACAGACTTACCTTTGAACCTAGACTTGACAACCATGAATATCTCCTCATTACACTTCTTTATTGTGTTAATAAATGGTCCTTGCAGATCCTTGGAGTTGCATTACTAACATCCACCTGGCAGGGCCTGGTACCCAGGCCTTTAGGACTGAGCTGGCAGCAGGTACACAGCTAGCTCAGAGCCCTGCTATGATATTGGCAAGTAAACATGACAGCTGTTTCCTTCCAAGAGTCTTAGAATAGCAGAAGGCTTATACAACTCTTGGACAGAAACCTGGAGAAGCTAGGCAAGACAGACTCAATTCCAAGGTGGAGAAAATGCATGGATTAGTGAGAAGAGGAATCAATGGTAGTACTAAGCCCCTCCCCTACCTCTAGGAGCTTCTTTACAAGTGATTTCAGCTTTTAGCATCTGTTCTAAATTTTCTACCTTCGTCCATATCTTAAGAGGCAATTTATATTTGCATAGGGTTAAATAATTCTAGCCAACTAGTCTGGTAGAATTCATTGCTATGCAGTTAAGTCTATTCACTTCCTGGACAAATACATGAATCTCAATGCTTTCCTATTTCGCTGTGATCTTGGTTGGAAACTTCAAGGTCAGATTTTCAAACAATTATTCTTATTAATTTATAACAAATGATTGTTGTAAACACTAAAAGATTTACTAAATACTTCTAAAGTATGATTCATGCTTGGTAAATAAATATTGATTACTATAATAATTCTAAGAAAACCCAAACAAGAACCAAGAAGCTTCTTCTTTTTTGGAGTGGGTGGTGGTACTGAGGACTGAACTCAGAGGCCCTATAATACTTAGCCACATCTCCAGCCCTTTTTATTTTGAGACAGGGTCTTGTTAAATTTATCTGGCTGCCCTCAAACTTGCAATCCTCCTCTCTCAGCCTCCTGAATCTGGGTGGCTGAGATTATAGGTGTGTAAACCATGCTTGGTTTAGGAGTTCCTTGAGAAGAGGATTTCAAGTGGAGGAAGCAGGAGAAGTTTGGGAAGAATGCAGATGATTATCAAAGGGCATGGTTGAGGTAAAGAGAGGACACAGCTAGTAGGAGTCAACTTTGGAAAGAGAAGGTCAATAGCCAAATCATAAGTGCCATTTGGAGTCATCTTTGCAAATATCAGAGGTTCTATGAAAGCTGAATGCATATATTGAGCAATTAATTGATCACGTGATTTTTATTTTCTGTTATTTTTTTCTTTTTTCCAGTACTGAAGATTGAACCCAAAGGTAATCTACAACTGGGCTGTATCCCCAGCCCTTTTTGTTCTTCATTTTGAGAAAGTGTATCTTTATGTCACTCAGACAGACCTTGAATTTCTATGTATCACCATGTCCAACAACCTTTAATTTTTTTTTTTTGCTTGTGTATTTTTCAATATTCTTATCTAAAATTTTTTTCTGGTATGATGAAAATATTCTAAAATTAAATGATGGTGATGGCTTCCAAATTCTGTAAGTATACTAAAAACTACTGAATTGTATACCTTAAATAGGTAAACTTTTGATATGCAAATTATGTCTCAACAAATCTGTTAAAACATAGAATGAAGAAAAATAACTTCTTGTTAACTGAGATCTCTGGGAAGCAATATAAAATAGTGGAAAACAAGAACTGTTTGAACTGAGAAATCAGGATACACATTTTTGCTAGCCAGTTATAGCTGAGTGATGCTTAGGAGCTTGTGACTTGCCAGTGTCAAGTCACTTGACAATTCTGGGATTATTTTCCTCATTGTTGCAGTGAAGGGTAAACGCCCTGCTTGCAGTGGTTTTGTTAGGATTGAATGAGAAAATAGATGTGAACTTCCCAGCATGGTTCCATGATAACTACTCAGCAAATTATAGCTATCATTTTAATTTTATTTTCATTTATAAAATTGCAGTGCTCCAAAATATTAAGGTGAACATAAAGCAGTGTGATAATTTTCCATGGCCCTGATGTTGTTAACTCAAAACCCAGAACAAGTCAGTGTTTGCTCAGGTCAGAGCACACAGGTTGCCTACCCACCCCTCTCTGGGGGGGGGGGGGGCGCGCGCATTGTCTTAGACTTGCCCACCAGTTCTTGTCACTCCTAATCAAGCCCACATATACAAAAGCATAAAAAAATTCATTATTGAATATTTCTGCAACAGAATGTGACACCAGACAAAATCTTGTTGATTTTCACTTTCCTCTTCTAGAAATTTGGTATTTCTCACAGAAAATGTACCTGACAGACTTTCTTTTCAGGTCAGCAGGGACTTCAATACTCATGCAAACTCTGCTGCCTTGCATTGTGTGTACAAGGAGGAAAAGGAGAATGAAAAGAAGTTTTCTCCTGATGCTGAAATTTCCCCAAAATAACAAAAGCTAGCCTCTAAATTCAAAAGATCTTCATGCTACAGAAAATAAAAACATTACTAACAAAACTGGAAAGATCTTTCAATGATCTGTGAAAGGGAGTCTGAGATTTTGGATAATTGCTATATCTTATTTGATTCCACAGGTTCATCTTCTTTACATAAGTATCTTTAAAAAGTACCACCATGTACATGATGGTTTGGACGTGAAGTATCCCCAAAAGGTTCATGTGTTGAAGACTTGGTCCCCAGGGAAGCAGTGTGCAGAGGTGGAGCTCTGGGGAAGTGACTAGATATTGACATTATCCGTTGATTGCTGAATGAACTTCCTGAAGATGGTGAGGATGTGGGAGGTGAGGCTTGGTTGGAAGAATTAGGCCATGGAATGTGTGCCCCTGAAAGGTATTTCTTCCCCACCCTTTCCTTCTCTGCTTTCTGACTTCCACAAGCTGAGCAGCTTTCCTCTACCTTGCGCTCCATCATGATGTTGTGCCTCACCCCCAGACCAAAGCAAAGGAGCCGAATTGCCAACCTCTGAAACCTGAGTCAAGGTGAATCTTTCTTTTTCTAAGTTGCCTTTCTCAGGTGTTTGTTAAAGTGATAACTAACATAATAAAAGTATTTAGCACTTAATTGTAATCATGTCTAAAAGCACAGGTCAGTATTTTAATGCATATTTAGTGACATTTTGAAAGAGATTCAGCTATAAATATTGTTCCTTGCCATTTTTCACGTGTTTTATATCATACTTCACAACAACGCCCAGTGAAGAGGTTGTTATCATCACCATCATACATGTTTTGTTAATGAGAAATCAGATGCAAAGAAGCTAATAGATGACACAGGAAAGACTCCAACACAGATCTTCTGTTCTACCCTATTTTCACATCTCAAGTTTGAATACTGTATCTCAATACATGAAAGCATAAACTTTATAGGAAATATATGTTAAAATAGCATAAGAAAACAACATAGAATCTTCCTTTCCCATAACAAAATAGTAAACAAATGAGAAAAAATGGATATTTTTAAAAAGAAAAATAATTATCTTGCAGCAATCATAAAAAGGGAAATTGTCTATATCTAAAACTTCAGAACTCCTAGACAACATAGGAACTATTTTAAGCAAGAAAAGGAACAGAATACAATTCAATATGGCAAAATCCTTAAGAAATTTCACTATTATAATTTTTAAAGAAAAGCAAGAAGTGAGTAAGAACTTCGCTAAAATTCTAACGGAGTATTATTGGAAACATAGGTTTGGAAAACAGAAAAATCAGATCTGTGACAAAAGAGTTGACTGAGAGAAATAAAGCTCCTGGCTCATACCACACACTGAATTGGATCAATGGGCTAAAATCTAGGAGTGGCTACCATGGGAATGTAAATTCCACCTTGCCAACCCAATGGAGTGCACCAACATATATTTTAGAGTCTTTAAAAGGCAACCTGGGCAAACACCCTGTACCTCCTTAGTTGAGTTCTAATCCTCCCTCTGAAAATTCTCCAACCAGCAGGAAAACAGAGAGTGTACAAAGGGCTAATTTTTCCAACTATTATCAAAAAAAGGAAAAAAAAACTATTTTCAAGTACAATGAAATGGTACACCAGTTTGAATAAAAGACTTAGTCAGAGTCACTCAGGACAGGATTCATGTGCCAACTACAAATAGTATTAGAGCAAAAAGTATAGGAACATCTTTTCTGTGTTAAAAATCTATCCTAGAAGAAAACATAACCTCATACCACCTCCACCTCCAAAATGAAGAAAAGTCACCATGCTATAAAATATCTATTTCTGAATATGAATTGAACCAACAGGATCCCACAACTGAAATAATAAAACAATAGAATAAGATTTTCAAAAAGAAATTGAGCTTGCTAAATTATTGACATACGTTTGAGGAAGATATTACTAAAGAACTCATAAATGTATTGGAAAATTTATGGGTCAAATAATCATGGCTAGAAATTAACTAGTTTCATAAAGGAAGGGCTGAAAATATTTCAGTAAAGGCATACAAAATTATAAATAGATTAAATTAATAGAAGCTAATAGATACAAAGGACAGATAAGGGTAATCCATCTAATAATACTTAGTATCCATGAAATTAAGAATTCAACAAATGAAATAAAAAAGTTAAAATATGTAATAAGAATAAATAAATAGTGTTTTATGTAATGAATGACAATAAGAAAATCTGAATCTAGAAACCAAAAGAATAGACGAAGTTTCAGGGAAAATTTATATAGCATGTTCAACATCAATAAACAGCCTGATTAAGAATTTTAAGGATACTATGTATTCAGAGAGAAAATGCAAGTTACATTCAAGGATTGAAAATAAAAAGTTGGTCTCAGTTAAGTCTACTGTAACACTTCCACAGTAAAATGAGTAAAGAAACTAATATCCAATATTATCACATTGATAAAGCTCCTGTGAAAATATAAAGCAAGTAGGAAAGAACCTAAGGAACATATATATCTGTGTATCTTTCTTTGAAAACCTACTTGAAATAAAGAACAAGAAATATTTTGGTGAGTACCAGATATAATTAAACACAGAAAATACTAGAAAAGTACTCTGGGACTTATGGTTACAGGTAATAATATTACTTTTGTATACTGGGGTCATGCAAAAATAAAAAAAATAAAATAAAAGTGGAGGCATGCAGAAGACATGGGAAGAATTATAAGAGTATGTCATAATAGGGAGCCAAATGATAGAGTAAATTGAAGATGGTTTTCAAAAAATTGATTGTGCAATGTAGGGACACAACAACACCCCAAATCCTACAACAAATAGCCTAAAGAGAAACAAACAGAGAGGTCAGACCAAGATTTCAATTCAATTTAAATAGTACAAAGAAACCTGAGCAGAACCCCATCCCACACCTGTGTGTGCCCAGGACACTGGTCCCACCACATCAGGCTCACCGGTCTCCTCCAAGGACTTCACACCCAAACACCACCCAGCTAGAATACACATCTGCCTATACAGAGTTATTGGGCCCATCCCATTACCAAGGAGCCTAGATCCCAGAACAGCACATAAGTCGGTCCAGTCTGGCCTGACCCACTACTTTGGTAACCTACCACCCAGTGGCACACTCCTATTACTTAGTTTCAACAATGCAGTGGGCATCCCAACAACCCCAACAGGTCCCAAGTCCAATACTGGAACTTATATCCAAAGGTGTAACAAAATAAGGCTCCAGGAAGAAACACCATTCTGGAAGAAAGAGGTCACCAGACAGCTGGGTCACACCCACTCCTTGACATGCAAGGAAGAAGTACCTGACGAATGGTCTAGCATTCACACAGGGAACCCCAGTTCAAAAATTAAAAAACAAAAAAAAACTCTTCAAAAATGAAGAATCAAAGTAGAAGAGGTTCACCTCAAAACCACAACTCCCCTAGAAAGGAGTCCACCCCCAAGGACTGGGAGGAAAATCTAGAACAAATAATGATCTGATAACAAAAAGGAACAATGGACTGATAAAAAGAGTTAATGAAGGGAATAAATGAGAAAGCTCAAGAGTTGAGAAACTCTATCATCAAAGAAATAGACATACTTAAAAACAGCTTACAGAACTAAAATCTGCAATCAATGACATGAGAGGAACCATGGAAGAATTTAATAATAGACTAAATTTGTAGAAAATAGAACCTCAGCTATTGAAGAAAGAACTTCTGACAATGAGGACAAGCTGAGCATGCTTGAGCACACTGATGACAAAAATAAAAACAACACAAAAAATATGATCAGAATTTTCAAAACGTCTGGAATTAAATGAGAAAAAACAATATAAGAGTAATAGGGATATAAGAAGAAACTGAAACACAAATGAAGGATTTGAGGAACATCCTCAAGGAAATTGTTAAAGAAAAATTTTGCCATATAAAAATAGAGTCATATATGCTCATCCAGGAAACTTACAGGACACCCAATAGGCCTAATCAAATGAGAAACTAACCAAGACATATCATATTCAAAATGTACAATAGGGATATCAAGGAAAGAATATTAAAAGCAGCAAGGGAGAAACACCAAATCATATTCAGGAGAAAATCAAGAAGAATTACAACTGGGGTTGGGGATTTAGCTTAGTGGCAGAGTGATTGCCTAGCATGCGCAAGGCCCCGAGTTCAGTCCTCAGTCCTGAAAAAAAAAAAAAAAAAAAAAAAGAATTACCACTGATTATTCAGCCCAGACTCTAGAGGCAAGAAGATCATGGAAAGAAATCTTTCAATATCTGAATGACCACAACATGCAGTCTAGAATACTATATCTGGAAAAACTCCGCTTCATACTTGAGAGAGAAATAAGAACTTTTCATAAGATCAAACTGGCAATATTTGTGAACAGAAAACCAGCCTTACAAAAAATCTACAAAGCTTTACTACACATAGAAGAACAAGAAATCAATATCCAAAAACCACCAACAGAGGAAATTTAATAAAGGTATAGCCTATCATTACCCAACCAAGATAACACAGAACTTACTAACAATATGCAATGATTATGAACCACATACAACTTCAATTATAACACTGAATGTGAACAATCTAAATGCACCACTCAAAAGACACAGATTAGCAGGTTTGAACAAAAAAACAAAATCCAACAATATGCTGGTTACAAGAGACCCACCTAACAGTCAATGACAGATTAAGAGTGAAAGGATGGGAAAAAATCTACCATGTGAATGGCCCAAGAAAGCAAGCCAGAGTCACAATACTTATATCTGACAAAGTAGATTTCAAACATAAACTAATCAAAAGAGATAAAGAAGGTCACTACTTAGTAGTAAAGAGAACTCTACACCAGGAAGATATAACCATGGTAAATATATACTCTCCAAATAATAGTGCTCCCAACTGTGACAATAAATTACTTCATGACATAAAACCACTTGTGGACCTCAACACAATAATGCTGGGAGACTTCAACACTCCTCTGTCACCAATAGACAGATCATCAACAACAACAACAAAAAAAATCAATAAAGAAATCTCCAGCCTAAAGAAATCCATAAATCAAATGGACTTAACAGACATGTATAGAATATTCCATCCCAAATCAGTGGATGGAATCAGCAGCACATAGATCCTTCTCCAAAACAGACCATATTTTGGTTCACAAAGGAAATCTCAGCAAATATATAAAAGTAGGCTTTAGTCCATGTACCCTATCAGACCATAATGCCATGACCCTAGCAATCAAGAGCAAAAATCATAATAGAAAATGCACATATTCATGGAGATTGACTAACACCCTATTAAAAGAAGAATAGATCCAAAAATACATGAGAGCAGAAATCAAAAAATTCTTGGAAGAGAATGAGAATGAACACACGATGTATCAAAACCTCTGGGACATCATGAAAGCATTCTTAAGGGGAAAATTTATAACACTGAAGGCCCACATTAAAAATCAAGAGAGATTCCAAATAAATAAGCTCATGTTCCATCTCAAAGCCCTTCAAAAGGAAGAACAATCTAATCCCAAACCCAACAGAAGACAGGAAAAATCAAGATCAGAGCTGAAATCAATGAAATTGAGAAAAACAACAACAAAAACAATTAAAAGAATCAATGAAACAAAGAACTATTTCTTTGAATAAGAAATAAAACTGACATACTCCTAGACAATCTCACTAAAAAAGGAGAGAAATGAAGCAAATCAATAAAATCAACAATGAAAAGGGAGTGATCGTCACTGACACCACAGAAATCCAATGAATTATAAGATCATATTTTGAAAAACTATACTCCTCTAAATTAGATAATATGGACGACATGGACAAATTTCTAGACACATAAAACATCCATAAATTGACATAGGTCAATATTGAATTCCTAAATAGCCCAATAACAAGCACTGAAATCCATATAGCTATTAAAAGTCTACCAAAGAAGAAAAGTCCAGGACCTGATGGTTTCCCCACTGAGTTTTACCACACTTTTGAGAAGGAGCTAACACCTCTCCTCGAAAAGCTATTCCAAGAATTTGAAAAGGAGGGAACTCTCCCCAAAACATTTTATTAAGCAACCATAACTCTGATACCAAAACCCAACAAGGACAAATCAAAAAAAGAAAACTACAGACCAATATTCCTGATGAACTTAGATGTAAAAATCTTTAATAAAGTTCTAACAAACCATATTCAAAATCCTATCAAGAAGATAATTCATCATGATCAAGTGGGCTTCATTACAGGTATGCAGGGCTGGTTCAACATATGTAAAACAATTAATGTAGTCCATCACTTAAGCAGAATTAAAAACAAAAACCATATGATCATCTCAATGGATGTGGAAAATGCCTTTAATAAAATCCAGCACTCTTTTATACTCAAAACTCTACAGAAAATAAGGATCAAAGGAATTTATCTAAACTATGCAAAGGCTATATATGCCAAACCCTAAGCTAGTTTAACAATAAATGGAGAAATGTTGAAAGCATTTCCACTAAACTCAGGACCAATACAAGGCTGTCCACTCTCACTGCTTTTATTCAATATAGTTCTTGAGACTCTAACCAACATAATCAGGCAAGAGAAGGAAATCAAAGGGATAATAATTTGGAGAAAGAAAGTCAGGCTCTCCCTTTTTGCTGATGAT
Organism: Aplodontia rufa; assembly: GCA_004027875.1. Classification (NCBI taxonomy): domain Eukaryota; kingdom Metazoa; phylum Chordata; class Mammalia; order Rodentia; family Aplodontiidae; genus Aplodontia; species Aplodontia rufa. The sequence continues at coordinate 43,772 of PVKS010012402.1, forward strand.
ATGATCCTCTACTAGGAAGATCAAAAACCTTCAACAGAAAGCTGTTTGAAGTTATAAAAAGATTTAGCAAAGTGGCAGTCTACAAGATCAATACCTATAAATCAATAGCTTTCCTGTACACTAACAATAATAGGGAAGAAGAAGAAATTAGGAAATTAGTCCCATTCATAATATCCTTGAAAAGAATAAAATACTTGGGAATTAATCTAACAAGGGAAGTCAAAGACCTCTACAACAAAAATTATCAGACAGTGATGAATGAAATCCAAGATGACCTGACAAGGTGGAAAGATATTCCATGCTATTGGTTAGGCAGAATTAATATAATAAAAATGGTCATTCTGCCAAAAACTCTTTATAGATTAAATGCAATCTCCATCAACATACCAATGTCATTCTTTATAGATATAGAAAAAGCAATTCTCAAATTCATGTGGAACAATAAGAAACTCAGAATAGCCAAAACATTACTAAGCAAGAAAGACAAAACAGGTGGCCTTGCTATACAAGATCTAAAACTATAATATAGAGCTATAGTAACAAAAACATCATGGTACTGGTATCAAGATAGGAATTAAGACCAATGGAGTAAAATAGAAGACCCTGAAACAAACCCACAAATCTTTAAACATCTGATCTTTGACAAAGGGAGTCAAAATATAACATGGAGGAATGGCAGCCTATTTAACAAATGGTGCTGGACGAACTGGACAATCACTTGCAGAAAATTGAAATTAGACCTTTATCTCTTACCTTGCACAAAACCAAATCTAAACAGATCAGGACCTAGGACTTAAACCAGCTACTATGCAACTGCTGGAAGAAAAGTTAGAACCAACACTCCAGTATTTGGGAGGAGACAACGACTTTCTTAACATATCTCCTAAAGTGAAAGACATAAAGTTAAATATCAGTGAGTGGGATGTCATAAAGCTAAAAAGCTTTTGCACAACTAAGGAAATGATCAAAATTGTCAAGAGACTTCCTACAGAATGGAAGAGAATCATGGCCTTTGATTCTTCTGACAAGGGACTAAGATCCAGAATTTACAAAGTCCTCAAAAATCTCAACCTCAAAACTATAAACAACCCAATCAATAAATGAGCCAAAAAGCTAAATAGAATCTTCTCAACAGAGGACATTGAGCAAGCCAAAGAATACATGAGATAATGTTCTAAATAATTAGTAATCAGAGAAATAAAAATCAAAACCACATTAAGATTTTACCACACTGAAGTCAAATTGGCAAAATTGAAAAATATAAACAAAAATAGATGCTGGAGGGGTTGTAGAGAAATAGGAACACTAGCACACTGTTGGTGGAACTGCAGACTAGTCAGACCCTCTTAAAAGCAGTGTGGCGAATCCTCAAAATATTAAGGATGAACCAACCATATGATCCATCTATCCCTCTCCTGGGTACTTTTCCAGGGGTGTTGGAATCAGCACATTACAGCGACACAGCAAAATCTATGTTCATAGTAGCTCAATTTACAATAGCTAAGTTATGAAACCAACCCAGATGCCCCTCAGTGGATGAATGGATCCAAATCTGTGATGTATATATACCATGGAGTTCTACTCAGCAATCAGAAACAATGAAATTGAAGCCTTTGAAGGTAAATGGATAGTGATGGAAGAAATCATGTCGAGTGAAGTTAGCCTAACACAGAGAGTTAAGGGTCGAATGTATTCACTCATCTGAGGAGGCAGCAGCTAAACCCAGGACTGTGTGAAATGTAGTCAGTGTCACGTATTAGACCCAGTGAAGGTGGAGTAACGCACAATCTAGGGCATTCATAGATATGTATTAGGAAGGAGGGGGAGGGGGATGGCCGGGGAGGGATGAGGGAGGGAGTATACGGAGGGATCCAGGGGGTAATTCTGATTTAAGAATATATACATATCAAATTGTTACTTTGGATACATTTTTTATTGTACAACTAAATTTCTTAATTAAAAAAATTGATTGTGTTCAGGTGTAGTATCATAACCCTATAATCCCAGCTACTTAAGAGGCTGAGATAGGAGGATTATTTGAGCCCAAGTCAAGACCAATCAGGACAACATAGACCTTGTTTTTTTTTTTTAATGTTGCAACCTCTGAGTATTTTTCAAAGCAATATTTTTCATATCATAAGAATATTTCATGCAAAATATCTGTTGAAGAAAATGATACATACAGTTCTGATATGACTTTAATTGAGTAGGCCAGAAAACAAATTAGGTGATTTTTTCGGTAAGTTTCAAGAAATGAAACAAAACACAGCAATACAGCAATAAGATATTTTAAATCACATCCTTAGTTAGCAATATCCAAGCAAATATGAAAAGAGGTGAATTGATATTTGAAAAAGTAACTTGAATGAGTTAATGTTCACTCAGGCAAACACTAACAGTTTTTGTAGGAATGAATTAGTCAAGATTGATGGACAAGATGATGATGCAGGAAAGTGCAAAACACATCAGGGAAAGAAATGAAGAGACTTTCCTGGATCAATGATTCTCTGTTTTGAACAAGAAAAAGAAAAAGGAGGAAGAGGTGAGAAGAAATAGGAAGGAGAGAAGGTGATAGGAAGGAGAGGAGGATTAGAAAGAAACAGTGGGATGGAAAGAAAGCAAGGACAGAGGAGAAGGAGAGAAAGACAAGATGAAGCAAAAATTCTATTACGTCCCTTATGTTTTCTCACATACTAATTACAAAAATATTGTGAGATATTTAGGGAACAAAAGGAGGAATAAAAACAAAAAACCTGATGTTTATAAAGATTAAATAATATATGTGTGAAGTTAGCAAATACGATTTTCCAAAAATAATATTAGGATATTTATAGAACTACTTCCAAACTGCTGTAAGAACTTAGAGACATTAATCTACATGTCCCATAGCCTTCATTCGTGGGTAATTCAAACTAGACACTTGATTACAAAAGAATTTAGAAGGAAAGTAGGCACACTAACTAGGTTTTGTGCATAAATAAAAAATATGAAGAAATTGATACAAATTGTCTGTATTTAGTTTTTTCTCCCAGGAAATACACCAAGATACTTTCACTGTCTAGGAATTGGCTTTCAACTTTGATATTGCTGGCGAAAGAAGGATACCACATTGACCTGGCAGCTGCTGGACCTACGTTTTTGGCTACTTGGCTTGATTTTACAGGGGAAAAAATTGGGTACAATGAAGATCATTGGCAGATCTCTGCCAATGTCCTACATAGAGGGGCAGGATTATACACTATTATTATTAACTTAATCATATTAAGTAAAAAAAATTAAAATATTCATACAGGATAATATTTCTAAGCTGTATGGTTATCTCTGATTTTTCATTAAGTTTAAGCCAATGTTTATATTAGACTAAACACAATCTGAATGATTTTTATGCTTTTCTAAAGAGGATAAAATTGCAATGACATTAATTTAATGTCATTTAAATTTTTAATTTAATTTACAATGACTTTTAATTCTTAAAATTTCATGTAGTTTCATATATAAGCTAATTTTTGGTTTATCCCAGGTATCATTATCACAAATAGGAATTTTAAATTTTATTCATTTTTTTTAATTTATTTTTGGTAGCAGGGATTAAACCAGAGATGCTTAAACACTGAACCACATCCCCAGCCTGTTTTATTTTTTTATTTTTAATTTTTTGAGGAGTTGTGTTGATGTACAATCATAAATGCGTATGTAGTATCAATAGGATATGTCCCTGATCCTAATCCAGAATTACCCCCAAATCACCCATACCCCAGTCTCTTGACTCTTCTGTATTTCCACCCATAGCATATATAAATGTCCTTATGTACACATATAAGATTATGCATTTTTCATAATTAATTGATTGCATAAGTATTGCTTGGCTTCTCAGGTAAATAAAGAGGAAGCTACATTTTTTATATGAGATGGCCTCATTAAGTTGCTGAGGCTGGCTTTGAATTTGCAATCCTCTGCCTCAGCCTCCTGAGTTGCTGAGATTACAGGCATGTGCCGCTCAGCCCAGCTACACATAGGAAAAGGAAAAGGAAAACATATACCTATTCTGAGATTCAACATGTGTGAAAATAAAAAAGTTCTCAAAGAAATGAACTTTGAGAAAAAATAAATTTGAATTAAATTGTATTAGATATTGAAGATAAGCCATAAAATCTTAAAACAAAGAGAGGGGGAAAATTCCCAGATTTACCAAAAAACTACAAGTAAAAATATAAGAGTAACTCAAAATGTTCATTAGATTCATTTCATTAGGAGGTGAAAACAGAGAAACACTTAATATATAAATCTACACTACCCAAACCATAAATGTGGTGTTCATATGACATGATATTTCAAGGCTGGTATAATTTCAGTATTTTTATTTTTTTATGAAAGTGACTTTTAATATCATTGGGTTATGTTTTATTTTTATTTTGTATTTTCTCATATAAACTAATCATTAGTTAAGGAAAAAAATCTATAACCTCCTTTGATTATGTAGACACTGTACCAAATAAGAAAAGCAATCCTCTCCTTAGCACCAATCTCCAAAATAATTCAACAATACCCTCCTGTCCAACCACCAGGGTTACCAGTCTCACTAATAATGCAGACAAAAGGTTATTCTACAGTCCAGGACTTTGGGCATTTGATTGCATGCTTAGCTGGTCAGGTAATTTCATATCCCTATCATGAACTGGGGAAAATAATTCTTGTGGAAAACTACAATTTATTTCAGCTTACCAATCAAAAGACTTTGTCAACGAGCTGGTTCAAACACAAGGCAAACTACTAGCCCTTCAGATTCTGTACCTGGGAAACCTCTGTGGCAAACAAAATCTTAGAGAAAACAGAGTAAAATGGAGAATGCAAAACTCAACATTCTTTTTCATGAAAGCTTTTCCTATGTTCACAAATGTGAAATTCATGTCAACTCTACCACAGTGATACAAACTTTTTTTCCTCCGGTAATTCTCTGGAAAGAAATTTTGCTTTAGAGATTTCATCAGTAGAATCTATTGAACTAAATATTGTTGCATATTTTCACACTACCTAACATTATTAGAAAATACAGAAATTGAAAAATATTAATTCATTTCAAGACAAATTGCTGTGGCTTGCAGTTCTGCAGATGTTCATCATTTATTGACTGAAGAACTGAAATTCATCCAGTCAGCTCACTACATTACCCTGATTACGTTCTGGTCGCGACATGAAGTTAGCACTTGCTCTCACAGTCAGCTGTTTGATTAGATCGTCTAGAAACACAGCAAATGATGTCTAATTGATAGCAACAGATATGGCACCTTATAAATAACATAAATCAACCAGAAAATTGAATTGCCATAGTTAATGATGAATATAATAACAATGAAATTATAGCCTTTGCTAAAATGTCTCCAGATGGACTATGATAAGGTTAAAATGGTTCAAACAGGCAAGACAGAAAGACCAGAGCAGCAATGGTAAAGGATAGCAATGTGCTTCTTGTCAGACTTTCCCTGAGGGTTTTGCTATCTGTCAGAGTGCTGCTGTTCGCCACGCAATGAGAGGTTGCTGGGATAAAGCTGTGATGACAGAGAAATGAAACTGCCTGCTGGGTTTTTGAAAACAATATTCTGTTGCAGTAATAGTGTCCTCAGTGACCTGGACCAAGTGTGCAGGGAAAATATCCAGGACTGGCCAGGAGGATGTTGCCTTGCAAGTGCTTTATGCATGGCAAGCCTTGCAATGGTTAATTTATATGTCACCTTGATAGGGCTACAGGCCCTGAGTGTGTATGTGAGAGCGTTTCGGGATTATATTAACATGTGAATCCATAGACTAAGTAAAGCAGATTGCCCTCCTTTATGTGGATGATCTTCATCCAGTCAGTTGAAGGCCTAAGTAGAACAAAAAGCTGATCCATCCTCCAAGAAAGGGAATTTCCTGCCTGACCACATGAATGGAGCTATCGATCTTCTCTACCGTTAGACTTAGAACTGAAACCCCAGCTCTTCCTAGTCTTGTGTCTATCACCTTTAAAATAGGACTTAGGTATGTAATCAGCTTTCCTGGTTTTTAGGCCTTCAGACTCATCCTGGACTTAGACCATTGGCTCTACTGGGTCTATTTGATGCTCACGTCAGATCTTGATACTTTTCAAACTTCAAAATTGTATGAGCCAATTTCTTAAAATAAACCTCTTCCCATCCATGCACATCTTGTTGGTTCTGTTTCTCCAGACAACACTAATACCACTGACAATTTCTCCCTAACCAGCTGTTTCTAGTGTTTGGATGATCTAACGCAACAAGGCAAGACTGATGCGCTGGTTTTGTTGTTACTGTTTTTGGTACCAGGGATTGATCCCAGAGGCACTTAACCACTGAACCACATCCCCAGTCCATTTTATTTTTCATTTTGAGACAAGGTCTCACTGACTGGTTTAGGTCCTTGCCAAGTTTCTGAGCTTGGTCTCAAATTGCAATCCTCCTGTCTCACTGCCCCCCTTGCCCTTGAGTCACTGGGATTATAGGCATGCATCACCACGTCTGGATACATGCATTGGTTTTTTATTAATCCTTCTTAACTGTTTCTGTGCATATATATTCTGGGCATTCTCTTTCAATACAAGCTCTGATTTAGTGGGTTGGAGGTGGGTCCTGGAACTCTGCATTTCCAACAGATGATGCCAATGGCATTAGTGTGCATCTCCACACCAAAAGATGCACCACAGGGATGTAGAGATCCCATCTTAATTCAAAGTAAAGTGACTGGAGATGTCTATGAGCCAGGCAGTTTCTGCTGTGTCATTTTCAGTCCTGGGCCTTTCAATCCATCAAGGCAAAGCTATGGTTAAAGTATAAATCAGGGGTCATCTGTGAAGGAAATGAATGTCACTCATGGGGGTTGGTCTCTGCTTCTGCTTTCAGCAAGCCTCAAATTGGTGCCTGTCTGTGCATGAAGAATAAAAATAGAAATGGATAAAAACAAAAGCATTCCCCTTGGGTAGAGACAATCCACTGTTTCAAGTGTTATTTTCTGGGTACATAGCTGTGGCAGGCAGAACTCTGTCCACCAAGTGGAACTAAGTCTGTGCTTCAAACCTCTGCTTTCTCAGAACCTCCCCATATCAATGCATTCTCCTGACAAGTCCCTGAGCTTTCTTGCCTATCTCGACAGAACAGAGCAACGTGCGTTTCCAAGTTACTTTTCATGGTATCAAGCCTATCAATAGGACAAATTATGCCATATATTAAAATGTCACTTAGCTAATTTCAGAAAGAAAAGCCCTCATTTGTGAGAGTCCAAATATGCTCTTCAAAACCCATCTTGGAGTTTATAGAAAAAGAAATGCCAACTGCAGTTTTCCATCTAGTTTTAGGCTAAATTTTGCAATAACTTGTCTTGGCTTGACAAAAGCACCTATTTAAGCAGCAAATGCTACCACGTATTTACCCAGTAGACACCAGGTTAATGAAACATGAAAGTATCTCTCCATGAATGACAAGAGGCAGCTGCAACTTTTTTTATAAGGAAAAAACATGTTCTGTTTTATCCAGACTTCTGAATAGTCAGCCACATGATTGGAAGTAGCAGCCCAGGTTAAAAGATCTGGCATTTCATCAGATTCATTATCCATTCTTTGGACTACACAGTATTTTAAACTGTTTTGTGACTGAAAATATCATGTGGGTGTGAAACAAGGGAGTTGGACGGCGCTTTCATTCACTTTCCATTATGAGTTTCATCCGGTGGAACCTCTCACTTCTGCTCTTTCCTTTTCACATCATCCTGACTTTCTCATTTCCTCGGCTGCTTTGGTACACGTTTTGACACTTGACATTTGCAAGGAGCAAATGTAGGTTTTTTCCGAGATTAGAGCTCTCTCCATTTTCTAATACTGTGGAAAAAGAAACTGTCCTTGAAAATCAGATGTTCTAATTAGAGAATCGTTACATATGGGAACGTAACACATTTAAGTAGATCTACCAAGAAATTCAGACTGGGTATGATGTAACATTTCTTTGACAATCCACAGGCTCTGAACATCGCATGACAGATGTGTGCAAATGCTGGTTAATAGTGCTGTCTCGCTGATTAAATGCAACACGACATTTTTACTGAGCGCCAAGGCAATAATGGTACCCAGTTGCTAGATTGCTAAAATAAAGTGAGTTACTGGCTCACATAGGTACTATCCAACATCTGGATCATGCTGTTTCTCAAACATAGAAAACTCATTAGTCTAATGAGTTAGGGTTGCTTGACATTTTATGTATGGGCATTTAGGTAAATTACCTCAAGGATCTGGAGACAGTTTTCAGGGTGTTATTTTTCTGTGTCTTAGCATAGAACCAGAAATGGATTTGCATCCCATATATTGAAGAAGTTCTAGTGCTGTTGTTTAAAGCATTCTAACCCCACAGGTACAATCCTCCCTCTGCCCTACATTCTCACTTGAGTGTCACAGTCACCCACACGACACCCTCCCTTGCAGCTACTCTGCTCTGCAACAGTACAATTAATTTTAAAAATCAGGTTTTTGTGGCTATTTAATGGAAACAGCACTTTATAGCAGTTTTCATTAATAAAAATTTATGAACTCATAAAAAGGAAGTGAACTAACATTTACTGAATGGCTGCTACATGTCTCCACTCAGGTAGACACTTTATATGCATTATATGCATGATCTCACTTAATTGCCACCAAAAATCTATAAGGTAGTTATTAATTTCACTTTCCAGATAAGAAAACAGAACCTCCAAGAGTGTAAATCTATCTGTAATTGCACAACAAGTGACCAATAGATTAAAATATTAATTGATATGTATGTTCTGAGACATTTTAATTACAATATACTCTAGCATACATATGATAAATTATAATACAGTACATTTTAACCTATTCTAGCCATTTTTTTGCTTGATTTACATTTATTCATACCTAATTATAAAAATTATATAACTTGTTAGAAAACTTGTAAAATAGAGAATACTGCAAAAAAGCATAAACATTACCTATAATCCTACCATCAGGAGTACTAATCAATAATATTGGATAAATTTATATAAATTCATCTTTTGCAAATTAAGGTTCATAGTGTATGCATCTTTTATAACTACCATTTGCATGGAAGACATCGTGGCCATTTTCCATGTTGTTAAATCTGCTTATAACACAAGATCCTTCCAGGCTTCTGCATGTTGTTCCATATTGTGAAGACAGCATGATTCAATCTGCTTCCTGTGGTTGAATATTCCCATTGTTTCAAATTACAATTAATCTTAAAAATAAAAAGGCAGTGTGATACAGTGAAGAAAACCTTTCACTGGAAATATAGAAAATTGAATTCTAGGTTTGTTGTTTGCAAGTTCTTAAGCATTAATAAAAGTCATTTGATCTTTCTGGTATTGATTTCTTCAAGAAAAACAAAAGAATTAGAATAGATAACACTTTTCAAATGTCTTAGGTTCTAAGATTCTAGGATTACTACACAAGTTAGTCTAAAATTCTGTTCCTCAAACTGGGTAATTTCTATTTCCAAAGATATATAGACAGTGGTGGGTGCAAGGGCCTGGTGCTACAAACCCACAGATTTGGTCAGTGTGCCAGGCTTTAATTCCTGGTTTGTTGAATCTACTCAAATTTAGTTGAAATGTTATTTTGATAAGTACTAATGTATTATGCAATAACATGTAGTGTTTTCATAGATTTTTTTTTAGTTTTTATTTTTGAACAACCATACAAATTTTTAATAAAATGTGTATTGTCTCTGGATACTAGATTTACCCCCAGGAGTGCCCCCCCCAATTTCCCCACCCATATCCCTCCCTTCCCTTACCCGCAATATCTCTAAAAAAGTATTAGGCTGTATAACATTACACCTTATCTGGATTTAACACATGATAATAAACCACCTTTCTGAATGGCCAGGGTCTAGTTCCCACCTCCACAGATGAATGGAGACATTCGACCCTTGGTTCTCTGGGTTAAGCTGATTTTACTCAGCATAATTTCTTCCATAGCCATCCATTTACCTTCAAAGGCTGCAATATCATTGTTTCTAATTGCTGTGTAAAATTCCATGGCATATATGTACCACAG
>PVKS010012403.1:0-53844 GCA_004027875.1 Aplodontia rufa
ACAGAGAGACAGAGGTAGAGGTACAGAGAGATGCAGAGAGACAGGTAGAGAGAGACACAGACAGAGGTAGAGAGAGACACAGAGAGACAGGTAGAGAAACTTACAGAGAGACAGAGAGACAGAGGTACAGAGAGATGCAGAGAGATAGAGGTAGAGAGACATAGAAAGACAGAGAGACAGAGGTAGAGAGACATAGACAGACAGAGGTAGAGAGAGACACAGAGAGACAGAGGTAGAGGTGCAGAGAGACAGAGGTAGAAGTACAGAGAGATGCAGAGAGACATAGAGATGCAGAAAGACAGAGGTACAGAGAGACACACAGAGAGACAGAGGTAGAAAGAGATACAGGGAGACAGAGGTAGAGAGAGACACAGAGAGACAGAGAGGCAAAGCTGCAGAGAGACACAGAGACAGAGATGTGCAGAGACATACAGAGAGATAGGGGACAGAGGAAAAGAAGAGAAGAGGAAGAAGAGAAAGAGGAAGAGGAGGAAATGAGGAAGTAGGAGAAAGAAGAGGGGAGAGTCGGAGGGAGGTGTGATGAGCAGCGAGAAAGGAAGTGCCTGTCAGGGTACACTTTGGCTTTATGGCGGCAGGATGCTCAGAGACCTGAGGTAGGGATGGACTCCAGGTCCACCTTCGACCTTGGAATTTGGGAAACAAGCTCCCTTACCATGTCTCCATTTGTCAATGTATGGGGAGTAGAACAGCATCAGAGATTTCATTTTATTTATTTTAAAGAGAGAGAGAGAGAGAGAGAGGGAGAGAGGGAGAATCAATTTTATTTTAGTTTTTCATGTGGCCTTCATTGCTCCAACACTTTGTTGTGTACGTGGTGCTGGGGTTTGAACCCACGTCCTTGCACATGCCAGACAAATGCCCCTGAGCCACTATCCCAGCCCCAGAATCAGAGATATTAAAATTTGGTAGGCATAAGAATATTCTGGAAAACTGTGACAATAAATCACAGGGTCTCGCCACAGAAATTCCGATTCAGGAAGTCTGGGGAGGGCTGAGAGCTGCGTTTCTGGCAAGCTCTGATTAGTCCATGGATGTCCCTTTGGTTCTTAATGTCCCTGCTCTCTGTCATTCAGAGATTCAAAATATCCCAGGCTCCCGGGCACCGAGTGCTACGCCAGGTGCTGGGAATGCAGAAATGGGTAAGGTGTAGCTTCTACCTTTTGGGTCTAGCAGTGTGCATGTGGGGACAGAGGAGCAAATGTGGCACTGTGGTGCCCGTACAGGGGAAGTACTAAGGCAGGAGCCGTCAGCTGCTTGTGCAGATTCAGGCAGCAAGTGCTGGGCCCGTGGTCCTCAGGGCCTACTTTGTCATTAACCAGGAGGACGCAGTAGGGGATGCCTTGGGGCGGAGGCAGGGTAGGCTGTCCTGCGCGTGGCCCTCAGAGAAAGTGGTGGCCAAGTGCCGGTTCAGTGAGCTGTCCTGCTGCTCCACATGATCTTCCGTTTCTGCCCGCCTGGGGCCACCAAGCCCAGCTGCGGCCAGGCCCCATCTCCCATCTTCACTGTCCACAGGTCCTGTATTTGCGAATTCACCTACTTGGTAATGTTCACCTGCAAATCCGTTTGTACGTCACATTCTCAGTCATTGGTGGACATGTTCAGAGCCGTGAAAACACTCGACCTGCCCCAACCCACCTTCACAGCAAGGGGAGCAAGGTGCCGCTCTTTGTCTTCCTGTTTTAGCTCAGGCTGCAAACATTTAAACTTAAGCTTTGAGATTTGGGGGGATTTCTTGGGTGATTTTGCTGTATGATTAGGCCCCAAACATGGAGCCGTGCGGTGTTCCTAAGAAGGCTGGATTGTGCCTCTCAGAGAGGATACGTGTGTTAGAAAAGCTTCCTTCAGCCAGGAATGACAGTGCTGTAAGGTCAGTGTCAGAGGGCCAGCTATACATCAGCAAGGACTCCGGATTCACAGCAGCTCTGAGTAACTACCACGAGCAATGCGGACGGGCTGCATGTCTTTGAGTGCGTTACCGAGTATTTCTGTTGCTCGGCATTCCAAGTTGGTCTATGTCACCAGATAATTCACCCCTGCAGCCTGAGCTGAGTGAAATCCAAGCATCCAGGGGAGTGTGGGAGCTTCCTTGATGGTTCTCCCTGGTAGGGTCCTTATGCAGTAGCACTGCCTCTCTGCCCAGGTGTGAGCAACTCTTCCCTCTGCTGGGCCTGAACTCTGCTGAGCTGCCACACATGGGTGCTCATGTCTCACCAACTTCTTCCAGAACGTCTCGCAGAGCTGGGTATCGCAGCTTAGCTGGCTTTGACTTGGATCACAGGATGGTTTTAAGTTGATTGACTTGGCTTTGCCATCTTTGTACTGATTAATGCATTTGGTGGATGGCTTTGATTGATGCCGTAGAGGGAGAGATGGCATGCGGGCTTGAGGTGGTCTCCTTCAGGACCCCCTGCATGTAGGCTGGGACACGAAGGTGCAGTAACTGGCCCAGGAGAGGCAGCCAGGAAGTGTCTAGATGCACGCTGAGCCAGGAGGGCCTGCTCACCTGGCCTGCCCCCTTCTCCTCTGTATGTCTGTGCCCAACCTTGTCCTTGACGCCTAGGCCAGGTCGAGCCTTTCGTCATGCTTAGGAGGACCCAAATGCACTTACAGCCTTCAGAGGTGGAGGTGGATGTGGTTTCCTGGGAGGAGGCCTCCGCAGCCTTCATGGCATGTGAATTCCCTGCCTCCTGCGGGGACAGTTGGTGTTGAGGGTGTCTCCGTGCTCTAGGACCTCTGTCACTTGGACAGATTCCTTCTGGGACCTTGGTGGCCAGTGGAGCAAGAGGAAGCACTGAGGCTGAGCAGGGGGGCAGCTGGCTGCTGTCCCACATAAACACACTCTGTCATTGAGAATTATTTATGTGCCATGTGGAGGCTGGACAGGCTCCTGGACTTGCCTGTTAATGAGAAGCCTCCAGGTCAGGCCTTGCCTGCACTGCTGGGGGCTGGGGGCGCATGGAGAAGAGAGGAGGGACTCTTGCCTTTTGCTCAGCACCCCGGGTTAGGGACCCGTAAGGACTCTGCCTCCTCAGGTGCAAGTCTGAGCTCCACAGCCCTCCTGGGTAAGAGGTGCTCCAGGCCTGTTTTTGAGGCACAGTCCGACCCCTCACTCTCCTCCGCTAGTGACCACATCATTCCTGCTTCCAGACTTCGCATCACGTGCTCTTCCCTCTGCCTGGAACCCCTTCTTTGTCAGCTCCCTTGAGGACCACTCAGCCATCACCCCTCCACGTATCACCCCTGCCAAAGGCTCTGTGCATCCTGGGTAGCAGTGTGGCCTCTGTCCTGAACCCTACTGTGAGGTCCTGTGTTTCCTCAAAGAAACCACAGGGACGGTGGAAGATGGTCTCCCTCAAGGCTGGGTGCTGTGTGCCAGATCCACAGCAGCCTCTTGCGGTGCCTGGCACCTATGGCCTCACAGCAAATGCTGGCTCTTCTTTGTGCTTCCGGCTGCTATTAATGTAGGTCTCGGTTCACACCACGCCTTACCCGCACTGGACTCTGACCCACTGGAATGCGGGGGCCATGGTCTCACTCATGTCTAAATCTTTGGCTTCTAGCCCAACGCCTGGCACTCAGTGTTCAACAGAGTACATGTTCAGTAGCAGCACACATAAGACATGCCATTTACTGGGCTGGAGTGGTGGCTCAACAATTACGGCGCTTGCCTGGCATGTGTGAGGACACGGGTTCAAACCCCAGCACTACATACACGACGAAGTGTTGGAGCAACGAAAGCCACATGAAATACTAAATAAAACTGATTCTCTCTTTCCTCTCTCTCTCTTTCACTGTCCCTCTCTCTTAAAAAAAGAAAAAAAATAAAAGGAAAAGAAAGGCAATGTCATTTACTGGGCTCACTGTCCACTGGACTGTGCTCTGAGGCCTGAGTAGGAACCAGCTCCCGTAATACGGCAGTCCTGCATGACAGCTGTCATCAGTGTTAGAACCTGGGCCAAGCTGTGGATCTAGTGAACAGCAGAAGCGAGATTCAAACCCGAGAAAGCCAAACTCGAGTTTGTCCTGCCTCTCGCGTGACAATGGTGGCACAGAATGGGTGGTTCACAGTAGGTGCCTGGCACCGGGGGTGTTTAGTGAATGCTAAATAAGTGCTTTGGTCCTTTGCGGGTTTTGATCACCCCGACTAAGGCAGGTGAGTTGTACAGATCAGCTACTAAAAAGCACAAGTGTTTCTGTTTGGTAAATTTGTTCTAGAAAGTGTTTCCTGATGTGTCTCCAGGGCTGTATCTTCTCCTGAGCTGGCCTTCCAGAGCTGGGCAGCAGCCTGCGTCTGAAGCCTCTTCATACTCATCTCGCTGGTCATCTGCCAGACCTCGAACCGTGCGCCTTTCTCTCTCTTTGCACCATGATCCTGTGTGGGAAGCTCCTCTCCTCCTTCGGACCTTTGAGGCCAATCCATACTGACCCCCCTTTGGGAAATCCTTCCCAACTGCACCCCACCCCTGCTCTCCCATGTGAACACCTGTTTCATATACTCACATGCTCATGACAAAGTGGTGGCAGGGTTTTAATGACAGACACCTGGCATTCAGTCTGACCCCGGCACCCTGTGCAAATATCCTTCGGAACCTCAGTTTCCCCATCTGCAAAATGGTGCTGATCACAGTCCTACCTCACAGGTTTTTTTTTTTGTGAGTGTCAGGTGGAAGAGCACCTAGAGAGCACTTGAGCTATGAACAAAGCAATGTTTATTTTTTGAGAAGGTCAGTACTACATACCCCTCATCATCTTCGTGTCTCCAGTGCTTATCAGAGAGCCTGGCACGAAGCAGGTGTTCAACGCAGGTCAACAAAGCCAGCATTTGTTGAGCATTTGCATGTGCTAGGTGCTGGGTATGCAAAGATGGAGAGCAGCTGAACGGTCAGGGTGCCTTCTTCAGAGGCAGTCCTGGAGAGGGAATGGTGACAGTGGGATGCGGCCCCTGGCTCATTCATTCGTCAAGGCGCTCATTGCTCCGGGCTCTGAAGAGACCAGGGCATAGGATGCACTTCTGGTCCTTGAAGAAACAATACTGGGTCATACAACATGGACAGAGTGATCAATGAATGGACCTGGGGTTTGCAGCAGACAGCCAGGGAGCTGGCAGATCCGTGTGGAAGGAGCAGGACGGAAGCGGGGTGAGGATGACTATGCCTTCCTGCTTGCCTGCTTTCTGCTTGGGAGACCGCTCCTCCATCTTTCCAGCCTCAGAGGATAGGTGCCCTCCTCAGTGAGCCCTTCCCGGGAAAGACCAGCTCCTCCATCACTCTACCATGTCATTCCCTCCACTTCTTTTCCAGTGCTAAGCATAATCCACCATGAATGAAAGGCAGAGAAAGAAAGGCAGGGATCACTTCCTAAATACCTAACAGGTGCCATGCACCATAATCTTCAATCAATGTGCATTCTTTCATGAATCTTCCTAGCTCCCCTGGGGCAGCATTCTTACCTGCCTTTGCAGACCATAAAAGAAGCTTCAGGCGGGCAGTGCCTTTGCCAAGGTCACCAGCTGGAACAGGAACTGGACTTGGATTCCAGTTCCAGCTGCCGCCCACACCCATGGCACTTCCATGGTACCAGGAGAAGCCCGCAGGCAAGGAAGGAAATGCAATGACTAGTTTACGGCCCCAGGCTTCTTCAGCAAGGAGTGAGTGCTTTCCTTGGTTTGGTCTGCTGTTACCACGGAGACTTGGCTGCTCAAAACTAGGTGGCAGAATCAGGTTTCTTCCTGACTCAGCAGCACCACCCTCAGGGCATGAGGGGTCACTGCAGGCACGGCCAGGTACTGCTACTCTAGTCTCTGCTGAAGCTTTGTGGGTGGGAGGGGACCCTGGGAAAGGGATCTGAGACAATATCTAGGGACCTTTCTTCTTAAAAAAGAGCCCATGGAGTTCCAGAAAGGAACATGCTCAAAGTCACAAAGTCAGCAATGGCAGATCGAAAACTGTACCCATCCTGACTTCCAGTTCAGCACCTCTCTCCCTTCCACTTTTCCGTTCATCTTTCTTCTTTCTCCTTTGTCTCTTCCCCTGTCTTCCCTCCCTCTCCTCTTCCCTCTGGTTCTTCCTCCTCATTCTTCTCCTCCCTTAACAAACTTTATTCACTCAACAAACTTTCATTGTGCATGGGGTAGATCTTGGGCATGTTCTTCTTTGTGGGACATAAATATTGGTAGCTAAAGTGTGCTTTCTGGGATTGTTGTTGCACCAATTGATTGCCACTGGCAGTGTCCTTCATAATTGCCACTGAGATGCATTGACATTACCAGGAGTTGGCACCTTGCTAGAGCCGCATCTCAGGTGCTCGTCACAGATGGGGACACTAAGGCTTGGGGAGGTTTGGGAGCAAGTGTGCATGGTTCAGTAAGCTGTGGAGCTGGGATTCAAACCCACCCCTTCCAACCCCAGAGCTAGAGAAGTTCATGGCCATATTATGTTTATTTTCTGAAGGATGATTTAAGAAGTATCTGTACTCTCTTAGAATTTTGTTCCTATTTTAAGTACTTTTATTTCCTGCAAGTGTGGACTCTCTTCTCACGTATATTGCTCTTAAATCCCTAGGAATTCACATCCTAGGAGTATATTTTGAGGTACTGTAGCGAGGAGCCAGGGCCAGAGAAGTGACCGTAACCATAGGAGCTCATGGTCTTGCAGGAGTGAATGTGATTCAAGGCAAGCAGCAAGACCTGTTCTAGCAGAAGCTCTGTGCCACTCCAGGGAGTTCCTGCCACAGTACCGTCACCAGAGATGACACCTGATTCTGCGGTTCATTGCCTGTGTGGTTGTACACAATGTCCCTGGCTGAGGGGTGGAAACATGGGTCAGGGGCAAAAGGTACGGAATGGGAACAATAGCTCCTGCCTCTGCCGGCCAGAGAGGCCCCACAACAAAGGGCACGGGGGTTGCTAAAGCTGTAAAGCCTTTGATTTCCTCTTCCCCTCAACTGGGAGGCTGTTGTCAAATTTTAAGGAAATATGTTTCTGTATTTTGACCTGAAGGGCAGGAAATCTATTTCAGTTTCCATTTTTGCATAAGATACCAAGTTGCATTTCTTTTGAGTTCCCAGGAATCTTGCCCTTGTTCTCTTTTTTGGGGTCAATGGGTAGTTTCTCTTTTTGGGGGTGTGGTATTTATTCCTGAAACTTAAAGTGGAGCAACTGCAGGTGGCAGGTCCCAAACCAGAGGATCAAGTGTGGGCAGCCTGCAGCTGCAACAGGAATTTCTCTGTTAACACCAGAGGGAAGTTCTCAGAGCGCAGAGCCCCTTCACACAGACATCCAACGCAAGAGGACAGGCACCACGAAGAGGCATTTTCACAGCCCCCGCTGGGCTCCCACCTTTCCCCTAAATGTTCTCCCCAGCGCATGCGCACACATGCACACACACACACACACAAATTTTACTTTGTTTAATTTATAATAGAAAACAAGAATTTTTTTCATTTCCCAAATATAAAATTATCATACAACAACTACGACTTTTCCTCAGCACACGCTCTGAGAACACTAATCCGGAGGTGTGCAGGGAGCGCGTGGTCCCGAGTGAGACACTCTCAGCGCTGGAAGTGCTGCTTACTAGACGGGTAAGGGGGATGCACAGATATGACGGGAAACCAGCAAACAGGCAAACAGAAACCCTGCTTCCAGCCATCCAAGGGCTCCAGGTCTGCTTGCTGGGGGTTCTGCAACCGCAGCCTCCCCTTTGGGACAAGCACTGGGGTCAAGGAGTGGACACAGAGGAGTAAGTGGTCCCCAGGTGGAAGGCAAGGTGCCCATGGCTGCTCTCGGTGTCCCAGCAAGGGAAGCCCCAGCAGTGTGGTGCAGTGGGGAGGGACCCTTCCTCTGCTCTGCCCTGGGTGAAGATGCTCAGCAACCCCTCGATCGCCCATGAATTTGGAGTGTCCAACTTCTTTGCTTTGGCATGTTGTGAGCTTAATAAGACAACCTTGTTTCTATGGAAAAGTGAGTTGTGAGGTTCAAAGAATGATCCTAGACGTTGACTTGTGGGACAGCTCACTTAGTCACGTTGGAGGACCTCTGCTGCTTGTCATTATAGAGTTAACGCCACGTAAAGAGCCACACACTGGGAATCCTGATGCCTTCGGGCTGGGCTTCCCCCAACCAGGTATGACAAGGTCCTGGGCAAGTCACATCCTCTTCCTCATTGGGGGCCTCACCTGTGGAACACAGGGCAGGACCAGATGCGCGCTGTGAGCCTTCAAGCTCCGGGTCTTTGGGGCTCGGGTTTCTTCTTCCTTGTTACCTTCATTCGGGGCATGCTGGACCCAGGCAATTTTGTCACCCTGTATCAGCTCATTTCTGGCTGAGTCCTGCCAGAGGGAGGACTGGCAGTGGGGCTCAGAGGGCATCAACTGGGCGTCTCTCCCTCCTCTGCCTCGGAGTTGCCTGGTGGAGGGAGGCATCTCCCCCGGGCTCCAGGCCCCCACCCCTGCCCCCCAGGCGACCCCAGGTCTTGGGTGGCTGCGATCGGCCTCCTCCTTGGGTCTCGCCAGCTCAGCAGTGGCAGCAGCTTCAGGCTCTCAGGCACCTCTGGGCCTCTCCTTTGTCTGGTTGTCTTTTCAGCCCTCTTCTCATCCCCTTCTCCACATTAATTTCTCCCTGTTTCAAATCCTCGGCTGGACTTTGGTTGATCCATTTAAACTTTTATTGGTTTTACCTCGTAACAGAGGCAGTGAAGACGTCGAGGATAAGGTTGGTAATTATGACCCCTTATTTAGTATATAACCTCACCTCTGACAGAGCTTTCACTTGGGTTTTGAGTTTCACAATAACAGCATGACATAAGAAAGACATTCATCATTAAGTCCATTTTAGGGAAGAGGAAACGACTTCATTCCACGCACACAGCTGGAGAGTCTTGATAGGGTGGAACCAGCATCGCAGGTCAGGGGAGTATTAGCATCCACTGCTGTGTAACAAATTGCCCTCAGTGGTTCAAAATAGCATCATTGGTTACTTTGGAGATGGTCCCCAAGGCAACGATGTTTCTCCTCTCTCGCGTGTTAAGGACTGGTTGCTCACCCAGAATTGCTCACCCAGCCTGGGAGGGCTTTGAGGTTACAGTCTAGAAAATTTGAGATAGGGTCTCATCATGGCGTGATGAGGAGGAAGGCGGCTGACTGGCATTTGCCCAGTCAGCACTGAACTAACAGCCTCCAGGCCCGGGAAAGGCTGGGAGGGCGAGGCACAAAGTTATTTGCACTAACATCCATGACAGGAAAGACCCCGTGTCTGTCTGTCCATCCACACTCTCCGCTGAATGTCTAGGTGGATCCTTGTGTTGGAGGGGACTGCCACACCGTTAGGAGGAAACATTTTAAATTCTCAAGGCCCCCGGGACTCCAATCTTGGGGAGGGTGGGGTCACAATATCTGAGACACCCTCATCTGCCACTGATAAATATTTACATGTATTTTATGCTTTCCTTGTGCCAGGCTCTTACCCCATCATCTCAGATCCCTTGCCAAGGATCTCGCCCCAGTTTTCTCAGGAAGTCCTTGGGGATGGCTCATGTGTAGATGTGGACTCCGTCCTTCTGTGTTCCATGTAGTGTTTACTCTTCTCCTTCTCAAGCCAGCCTTGGCTTCTGATGTCTGTGGTTGAGCTTTGGCGGATCCTGCCAGGGCTGGTGTGGGCAGTGTCTGGACTGGGCTCCGGCCTCCGTCCAGTGGCACATGGTGCTCCACAGTGACCGAGGTGCCTCTGTCTCCTTCTATCTTGTTAGCTTACATTTGCTCAAAGCAGGGTTACCTTGCTTTATAGTAACTCATGGAGGTTTAATAAAATAGCTCTGTTTTTGTTTTCTTCTATTTCAGTTTGTACTCCCACAGTTTCTGGTATAAGCTCCAAGGCAGGTGTTAAACATTGTATCAGGAAACTTCTGAGCCATTCACATCAAGTGTTCCCTATGCTTGCCACCCCTGCCCGGCCTGCCCCAGTGGAGCAGCGTGCTTTTGGATGATTCCTTCTAAAGTGTGGGGCTCAGACCATTAGTGGAGACTGCAATAGTTATCTATTGCTGTGTAACAAATTTCCCCCACACTCACGTGGCTTAAAAGAGTACACCTTAGTATCTCACAGTCTTTCTGGAGGGGCTTAGTAGGGTCCTTAGGCTCTGGTCCAGGTCCTCTGTTCTCTCACAGAGTCAAAGCCATCTCAAAGATCACTGTGGTGCTGCTGGTAGGTTCCAATTCCTCCTGGTTGATGTGCTGTGAGCCTCTGGGCCTCGGAGCTACTGGCTGGAACATTCCCTTGGTTCCTTCCATCTGGGCTTCTCCATGGAGTGTATCACACACAGCACGGTACTGGCTCCATCATGATGAGCAAGCGAGAGGGTGGGGAGAATGCAAAGGAGCCACAGTCTCTTCTTACCTGGTGCTGGTGGGGACACCCTATCACTTTTACCAAATTGTTTGAAATTAATAAGAATTTGGTGAGGTGATTGGATTCCCTCTTTAGTGGTTCGTGAAAATACTTTCTTGGTGAGTTCACCCTGTAGACCCTCCAGGTAAACTCCACAGGATTTGAAAATTTGGATGAACGCAGCTTGAATTGTCTTTCTCAAATAGGCGTATGCTCCCCTGTGAGAGGATGTGGCGTGTCTTACTGTTGGTGACACTGGGATAAAAAAGTTAAAATATCTGACCAGCAACTACTTAATAGTCTTACATAAAAATAAATATGGATATATAATGGAATAAGATGCAAATGTAAGAATTTCTAAGATAGCAATATAGGAGAAAAACTGTTTGACGGTGGGGAGGTATAGGAGTGCCTGGAGCTACATCCCTCATGCTTCCTGTGGTGGACAGGGAGGGTATGCGGCACTCATCTTCCGCCAATGGAAAAGGGTGAGGCACAGTTGGGAAGCTTAAGCAGAGGCCCTACTGTGTGGTGGAGCTACTTCAGGCCCCTGTGACCCCTGCCACCTGCCCTTGTAGCATCTCCTTTCTCTGATTGCCTGAGGGAGCTGTGTCTTGCTCCCAATTAACAGAATATGGCAAAGGCCTTGTGATGTCACTCACATGATTAGATAAAGTTATATCAGACCCTGTCTTATCAGAGGCTTTGCTTGGGGGCTGGATGAAGCAACAATCTGGACCAGGGAAGGAAGCCCACATAACAAGGAGCTTCAGGTGCATTTAAGAAGTGAAGGTGGCCTCTAGCAACAGCTGGTGAAATGCAGGACCCCCTGTGAAATAGCCACTAGGAACTGAACTCCATCAACACTCTGAGTGGGCTTGGAAGCTGGCTGTCCCCAGCCCAGGCTCCAGATGAGAACGCAGCCCACCTGCCGTTCACGTTGGAGCCTGGCGAGATGCTAAGCAGAGACTCCAGGTAAGCCGTGCCTGCTCTCCTGACCTGCAGAAACCACAAGGAAAGAAATCTGCGTTGTGTTAAACCTCTAAACCAACGAAAGAGAATGGATATTTCACACCTGCTTGAAGGCTCGTGTGAAAATCTAAAAGAGAAATTTCAAGGCACAACAAATTTGACCAGATAATTTTGTTTACAAATTATCTTTTTAGATTCCAAATATTTATAAAATCTTTCTAAAGACAAAACTCTAAAGGCCAAATTGAACAAGTCTTGGTGGAAAATCAAGGCCTGCCAGAGCACTCTGGGCTGGTGCTTGAAACAGGCAACATCTGCAGAGCTCGGTCAAGGGCACCCTGTTTGGTGGAGAGGAGGTGTGTGGCTCAGAGAAGCAGGAGGGCACAAGAACTAGGCACTTGGAGGAGGCTTGGCTCAACTCAGGGGTGTGAGGTTGTGCAGGAGGACTGTGGAATGCTCAGATTTACTTTTCACCTTTAAGATTTTTAGAAGGAAAAAGATCAAAGAGAACAGCGGGCAGTGGACACGCAGTGGACAAAGCTCTCTCTTTCCCTGGAAGTCCGGTGAATTTGTCTCTGAGATCTTAGCATGGGTTGATCGCAGGCTTTTGTAAGATTCCCATCCTACTTGACTGGGAATGATATGATAAGTTGAATAAGACCTTGGGTGCTGAATTTAAAGGGAGCCCCCAACCCAGAAATCAAGATAAATAGAATTTTAATGAAATATTTAGCATATAAAAATCATGCCAAATAACCCTGAGCAAGTTATCATCATTTTAAAGAGGGGCAGGACCCCACCTTGGTCCTGATCCTGGCCTGATTGTATGCACAGGGAGATGGGAAGCTGTGTTAGAATAATAGCCATGCAGCCAACCTTGGGATTGGCTGCAGGTCTGTAAAGCCCGCAACTTCAGAGGTAAATGGAAGTTTGGTGGTGAGTGGAAAATGTCACAGAAGAGTTACACAGTAGTTGGTCTATTGAGAGCAATCTCTGCATTGTAATCAGGGGTTTTATTTATTTTTTTAGTCTCAGATCCGGCTTTCCTGAAAGCAGACCCTAGGCAGGGACTTGGGTGTCAGCAGTTAATTTGACGGTGATTCTAGAAATCTCCAGTAGGGTAGTGCAGAAAGGAGCCAAGTATAGGGAGGAAGCCACCTGTACACCTCGGGCACCTGGGACTTGTGCCGGGGACGCATGGAGAGGCAACACGAACCTGTCTCAGAATTGCCCCACTTGGGGGTGAGACAACTTGGGGATTTGTCTAGTATTTCTCATCTTTCATTAGCTGAGGGTCACTCTTGGAATTATTATTTCCCTGCCTGGCCAGAAAGAGGGCCAAGTGCCTTCCTGTGGCAAAGACCTCAGACAAGAGGTGTAGGGGCTTGGAGTAAGAAGGCGGAGGAGTGTGCAGGAGCTGTTGCCCCAGGACAGGTTACCTGTGAGGTGGCTGATGGGACAAGGATAGGGCATCGATGTGTGTGAAATGTGACCTTAATACCCACAGGGAATAATGCACTATAATAGGGAATGCTTCTCCGAGAAGATGGAGTAACCAGGGTTCATTTGGAGGGATGACCTTCCAGTTCAGAAGACACCACAAGACTCAAAGGTATTGTTGGACTCAGAACCAGACGTGTGTATGTCACCTTGAATGAATTCCAGCCTTCAGCCTCTTGTTGTTGGCTGTCTTTAACCGGTGGGACACTGGACCCATTGAAAACCAGGCAGCAGTGATGAGACTAGGGACCTACAAGGGAGGACTCCAGGGAGAATGGCAAGCTGCACTAATTCTTAGTGTATTCTATGGTAACTGCAACTTTGTGCTAAGAGTAGCAAATCACCTTTTGTTTAAAACCTGGCAGGTGATGGAGATTGTTGACTGAAAATGAACTTGTGTGGCCTGGAATACAGGGCATTGGTCAGATACTAAGATTTGGACTTTGACTACTTAGGAGCGGACAGAGATGAAGACTTGGTTTTCTAACTGAGATCACAGGTGTGATCGACACTATCAATAACGCTGACTTTGTTTAGTGATTGCTACATGCTGGACGCTCCGCTGAGTTCTTTACATGCCTGACCTCACCAAATGTTCTCAACAACCCACGAGAGACATGCGTGACACTGGACTTAGAAGGGGCAAGTAATTTGCCCATGTCCCTAAACAGCAAGGGGCGGAACTGCAATTTGTAGCCAGGCCCACCCTAAGAACTTGCGGTCAAGTTCTTCAAAGTACCTGCTAAGGGTGCATATGTTTCTGAAATGGTTTGCATATAGAAAGAAAAGGAGTGAACTGGTTGGGGTCTTGGTTGAGGACTTGGGTATAAAATAAAATAAAATAACATGCAATATTAATGTGAAGAGCTGTCACTTCATTTCAGGATTGTTGGACAGATGCCACATGTCCTTGCGTGCAGGGAAGTCTGTGTACGCAGCATGGTTGGATAAGCTCTTGTGACCACCCCCATGACCTGACATTCCGAAGGTGGGACCAGACTTTCCCAGGGACAGTCCTCTGCTGAACTGGAGGCTCTGGAGCTGCCGTGTCCAGGGACTCCATGACTGATATCCTTCTTTTGGGTCCTGCCCTTTGCTGGCTGTTTGACTTCAGGCAAGGGACTTAGTCACCAGGGAAGCTGCTTTTCTCATCTGTAAAATGAGGATAATGAGACCTGACTCTGGCCTTCCTCACAGGTAGGGCAGGAAGCTTCCTGAGAGCACCCCACGGGGCCTTTTGATGTGCTTTAAACAATCCTCCTTAATTGCCTGGCCAGGCGCTTGAGCAGCAGGGCAAACGTTTTATAACCCAAGATTCCCACAGCCCATAATCTACCCGCCCCAGAAGCCCTCAGAGGGTTTCAGCAATGGATTTGGTGGGCAAAGCTTCTGCTGGTCCATCAGCAGAGATTTCTTAGAGCCTGGGTCACCTAATAGCTGGCTCCCCAGGGTGCTTTGGTGGGTGCTACATATATTTATGTGGCATTTTCTGAGTTCCTAGGAGCACCTGGCAATTTCTCCCTCCCTTCCAGACCTGGGAGGTCTAGCAACTCACTTCCTCCTCAGAACCCACCCGAGTCCCTGGGTCATCCACAGGACAAAACTTGAACAAGTAACCTGGCCTCCCAAGCCCTGTGTCCCCCAATACAAAGTCAGACCACAAGTTTCCTCGTTCCTCGCTTCTGTCTACGTTCCATTTTTATTTAGCCGATCATTTCACTTAAGTTTACTTACGACCTCCTGTGTGCCCACTGCTGTGTGAAGCTCTGGGGAACAAGGTAGCATCCCCGCTCCTGGTTAGGCACTGCCTCCCGGGAGACACCCACACAGGAGCTGGTGAGCACATGCAGCCTGTGCGAGCCAGCGGGAGACGGTGGTCTGCAAGCGCCTGCTGGAGGGGACACTCGTCTGCCGGGGGTGAGGGTGAGAAGCCCGGCACCCAAGGACGAATAGGATGCAGTGTGAGAAAGAGCCAGTGGTGGAAGGGGGAGTGGAGCATGGCCTGTTCCTGCAGGAAGGGCTTAGATACGAGGGGGCCTGGGTAGTGGACAATGACTGCAGTGGCACTTTATGGCTTGGGAAGAAGCTCCATTCCGGAGAACCCTGGTGACCTTGTTAAGAGGCCTGGATTTCACCTGCAAGGAGAAGATGGTGAGCAGGGAGTCAGTGTGGCCCCATGGCCTGGTTTGTGCCTGGAACTCCTGGTCTTTCTTTCTGAACGCCTTCCGCCTTCTCTCCCCAGCCTTCTCCTGCTACTGTTCCACCCATCTTCCAGATGCCATCTGTTCCTTGAAGACTTCCTGAATCCTCTGGGCACCCAGGGTCGTCACTTGCAGGTTGCCGTTTGATGTTCTCCTTCTATTTTGTGTTAACTGTGTGTTTCCTTTGCTGGACTGAGGACTCCTTGAAGGCCGCAGCGCCTGAGCATTTGCCTCTGCTGCTCCCACAGCACTTAGCACCCAGTGCTTGAGCCACGCCGCCCTTCGCGCTCCATTCCCACTGCTCATTAGCTTTGTGATCAAGTCACTGTAGCTCTGAGACCTTGAGTTGTCTCATCTATAAAATGGGAGCAATGATTTTTATTGCATAGGATAATTGTGAGGATTAAGTAAAGTACCTAGTTAACACTCAATAAACACTCGCTGCTCTCCTCCTTCCTTTGGTCTCGGGCTCAGAGGGATATAGGCAACACCAGGCAGGGCATCGCTGAGGGAGGGATGCCTCACTTTCCCAGGGGCCCAGAGAAGTGTTGGGTGCATGAACAAGATCCCGTCTGTGTTGGCTGGCCGAGCACCCAGGCAGAGAGGCGGAATATAAATATTTTGCACGGAATCTCGGTTATCAGTGGTAGTCATTGCCTCCCATTCTAATCTGATTATTTCTTTGACATCTTCCATGAAATACTCATGCTTAATGTAAACCAAAAGAAAATGTAGGAAGCAATTTGAAAAACAAATTAAATGATGTGAGTCTCCTTGTGTAGAATTATGCCTTCAACCAAGAGGTACCGCATGGGCTAAGAGAAGCTGTAATTGCCAACAAGCTCCCCGCTCCCTGTTTCTACCTGGTTGAAGCTGGACCGCGAGTGACAAGGGTCTTCGTCACAGGTGTGGCCATCCTTATCATTACCATCCTCCTCTGCTTCCTCCTCCTTACCATTGGCGTATGGATAGAGTTCAGGACAGATCCCCACGTCCTCGTCCTCGTCTCTCAGGCCATTCTGTACAGACCCAATCTGCTTGGACAGCCTCATGGATCACTGTGCTGCGTCCATACATGGAGACTCCAGGAGGCAGGTAGAGCAACCATCATCAGCCTAACTGATGAGCAAACCGAGGCACCATGAAGGTGGGCAACCCGATCATGTGATCGCATAAGCCGATGGGCTGAGTAGGGCCTGTGCAGGGCTGGGCAGAGACTCAGGCTGTCTGAAACCTGGAAAGGGTTTCAGGTAGTTCGAAGCAGAGGGCAGCCTTGTTTCTTGACATCCAGCCCTGGTTTCCTGTTGCTGTCACTGAAGTTGAAGGAGTCTTTTCAGCACCAGTGGAAGCCAGTTTCTTTTTCTACCTTCTTTTGACTCTTGGAACGCATACCGTGTGACATGAACATAGAAGTGTTTGTTGCATGAATAAAGGTTGAAGGAGAAAGTGAAGAACAGTGAGATGAGAGCTTGCTATTGAGGTTACAGGACTGGCATGACTTCTAGACGCTTCCACAGATGCCCCGCCCTTCCTGCCTGGGCTCATAGAGCTGCGAAATTGCATCTGCATATTTCTCCTCTACTGGAAGTGTGAGGGACAAGCCTTCTGTCCCTCATGCTGCTGCTGTCCTCCTGCTTCCTCCTGGTAGGAGCAGAAATGTTGTCCCCCCTGGGGACCCAGGGAGGACCGCCCCAGAAGCCCTCAGAGGGTTTCAACGATGGATTTGGTGGGCAAAGCTTCTGCTGGTCCATCAGCAGAGATTTCTTAGAGCCTGGGTCACCTAAGAGCTGGCTCCCCAGGGGTGCTTTGGTGGCGCTACATGTATTTATGTAGTATTTTCTGAGTTTCTAGGAGCACCTGGCAATTTCTCCCGGTTGCGTCTGGATTCTAGCAGGGTTAACAGTTTCAGGCCTTCATGGCTGCTCCTTCCTCTGGGCTGCCTGGATCCTGACCTGGTTCCCTGAACTTTTACTTTCATGCTCTCATTGCCCCCGCTCCCTGCAGGTGTCCTAGGGAAATTCTTGGCCAAAGAACAGAGGTGATTCCTTTTTTTTTTTTTTTGCCAACCTTTTAACTAATTAAAACACACACATACCCCATAAAACTAATGAGGCAGAGTGTGAAAGTTTAGAAGTCCAAGAGAATCTATCAGCAAGTGCATTTTCGACAAAACCCTTTCATCTTCCACTCACGGAGATGCTGAGATCCAATCAGCTCTCTGCTGGAGAGATTTATTCAAACGCTTCTGGACAGTGAGCTTCCATCTCCTTCCCTGACCCCACCATTCTCATCCACCCCTCCTCTAGGAGAAAGAGACAAAGAGGCTTCTCCATGGTTCAGTTCCTGGGACATCGCCTGGTCACTGCTTGCCTGGGGACAAGGTGACCTGCCTTCCTCTTTTATGCTTGAGATGATTGACAATAGTGATGTTCAATTACTATTTCTTTTTTCCCATTTGGGGCCCTGGGCACGGTTTCCTCTGGTTTCTAATAGATTTACTACATAATCACAAGCACAGAAGGCTCACGATTCACAGCAACATATAGAGCTTCCGAAGAACACCGGCTCTTTCATTCCCTTCTTTTTGTTGTCATAAATTATGTCTTGGCAAAGTGGGAGCCCCAGCCATGGGGAACTGTGTTCTACTAGAAAGAGCCCATCAAGTCCCCATTTTATCAAGGGGAGGCTGGAATGCCATGTGGCAGATAGCCAAGATGCTCAGCCTTCAAGGCAGGGACTTCAAGTCTGCATGTGTGTGGGGCGGGAGGCCACTCAGTCTCCAGCACCTCGACCCATGGGTGCTGCCTTGGGGGAGGTGGGCGGGGCCCAGGTGCACATTCCAGTCACCCAGAAGCTTGAATCAGAATCTCTGGAGGTGGGCTGAGGCATTGAGATTTACTTTTTAAAAAATTCACCAGTGATTCTAAGATACAGTATGTACCACTGCTCGAAGGCAGACTCTAATTCTAAAGCTTATTACTCAACATTTAAATAAAGTGAATGCTTTAATCTCTAAAAATAATTCTTCCTATCTATTACACAGTGGGAGTGAGTACTCTCTGGGGGGAGAAGTACGTAGTACTAGTGCTAGGGGGAAAAGTACTGGTACCTAGTGGGAGGAGAAATGTGAGAAATGGTCCTCAAAGTCCCAGAGCCCCCAAGAGCCTGTGGTCTACTGTGTGTCACCCTTTAATCCTCATGCCATCATGGAGGTACAGCCGTTTAAATGGAACTGAGATGGAGAAATAGTAGCTTCAGAGAATTTCAGGGACATGCCCCAGGTTCACCAGATGGGTAAGCGATAAAACCAGGATTATAATGCTGTCTTACTTGGCCCCAAAGACCAATTTCTTGGTTCCCTACGTAGGAACAGCACCCATTGGACCCATCAGCCCTCTTCCAGCCCTGTGGTCAAGGTCCTTCCCAGAGGTCTCCAGACCAGAGGATTGGTGATGATCATATTCTCTGATTGTCCTGCAACCCAGAGTCAAAGGTCTTTTCTTCTTGACCCAAAGACAATGTTAGCATCCGAATTAATCCTGTAGTCCACTTCTCACAGAAATGGCATGCATTTTAAAATCTGATTTGTATTCTGGTTGTCAGCTTGGAAAATGAGTCACTAGGATTATAGCTCCCACTGGGCCCTCCTTCTCAGAATCCTCCAAGACCCTGAGACCACCAGTGTTCAGAAACATGGAACCACGGTCACTTTCTCACCTCCTTACCGTTCCTCCCAGTTTGTCCAGTTCTTTTCAGTTGGGCGAAAGCCTAAGAGGAAAAGAAACAGGATCTCTTGGTCTGCTTTAAGAGCCAAGAACACCCTAACTGTATGAGAAGAGCTTGGTAGAGGTACTGGTGGTGCCCATGAGGGTTTAACAGGAGAAACTCCGTGTGTGTGAATACGATCTGACCTCCCTCCCCAAGGTGCTGTGACCCTAGGGGATATTCTTGGGGAACACCGTTGGTTCTGGGCATTGATTTAAGAGAAGAGCACACATAGATTGGAAGGACAGCATTTAGAAGACATCAACTGGCATAGTGAAAAAAAATTGATGCTATATATGAAGACCAAAAAAAAAAAAAATACACAAACAAACTGAAAGAAAAAAAAGCCTAACTTGGAATGGAAAAGGGAAAAAGAGTCGACTTTATTCTTCATGGCCCCAAAGATTACTAGTTCTGTGTTAGGCTAGGCTAGGCTGTGCTGTAGTAACAACACAAACCACAAACGTTTCAGTGCTTTCACATAATAAGAGTTTCTCTCTCGTTGGGCTAAAATGCAATGAAAATTGTGAGCTCCTTTTAAATTTTAGTGACACCATCTGGAACACATAGCATTTGAGCTCACCACGACCCCCAATGGAGAGTAGGAAGAGGCCTATCAGTTTCAAGTTGCCTCAGCCTGGAAGTGACTCATAATCTGTCAGAATTAGTCAAAAGGGAGACTGGGAAGTGTGGGTATCAGAAGGATTCTTGGTGAGTGTGGCTGGGATCTTTTCCTTATTTAACCCTACATAAGTAACATCATATGCCAAACGCTGTCCCACATTTTACAAATAGAAAGTCATTGAGACCTTGTAAGAATCCCATGAGGTGGTTATTTATATCCCCATTTTTTTTTTTAAATCAGGAAATTGAGGTCATGAGATGTTAAATGAGTTATCCAAGGTTACCTGTGAATGTGTGGGAGACCCACATTCATATTAAGGTTCTGGGCTACCAGAATCCTCTGCTCTAACCCCTGTACCATGCGCAGCACCCCAGCCTGCTACAACAACACAGGCTTGGGATGGTGAAAGGCTGGAATTGATAGAAATCATTAGCTCCTAGGGTGGCAGAGCTGGAAAAGGCCCGGAAGCATCGAATATAACACCCTCTTTTATCCAGAAGAGGTGGTCAGGTTTCTGGAAAACTGAGGTGCATGAAGAAAAGCAAGGGGTTCAAACTTTTCCAGTAAGGTCTGGGTGTTCTAGGAGGTAAAGCAGACCAGAGGTCTTAACACTGGTAGCAACAAAGGTTTTTTTTATTTTTTAAATTCTTTTTCTTTTGTGGTGATAGGGATCGAACCCAGGGTCTCCTGCTAGGCAAATGCTCTGCACTGAGCATACTCCCAAAGACAAAGGGTTATTATTATAGAAATTAAAAGTAGAGGGAATGCTTTAACGAATCCCATGTACTCAGTTTCAACAAGTGTCAACAATTGGCTTACTTAATTTCACCTGTCACCTCCCAAGAATTTCACAGTGGGAGCAGAGATTTTAGAATTAATCCTGGACATCCTGATTTATGCATTCCAGGGTCCAAATCATTTGGAGGGAGGATTTAGGGAGAAAATGAGACTTAGTCCAGTCCTCTGGGAAGGAAGGGTGGCCATGGGCAGGGGAGGATGCCATGGTTGTTGGAGAAGGTGGACACTGGTCTGTTCACACTGGGCCCTGATTCCAGCCCAGGCTTCCCTCGAGTAATTCCAGAGTCTGCCAGACTTCTGCAGCTTCTAATGGAAAAACACCTGGTGAATTGCTGTTGCAACCAGGATGAGATTAAAAAAGTAAAAATTAAAAAAAAAAAAAAAAGCAAAGTGTATCTGTGGTTCCCTTATTCACAGCCAAGCTCCGTCAAGGTGGCCTCCTGCCTGCTGTGGGTCTCTGAGCCTTGCCATGGGTGCTGATGTCTAGTGGTGTTACTCACCCCAGCTGGCCAGGAGGCAAACACGGGGGGACGTGGGCCTTATTGCATGCTCCCAGCATGCCCACAGATGGCCTCCCTCACAACGTCCATCGAGCACCCAGAGGAAGGGGCACCAAGGTCCAGGGGCACTGAGTCTTTCAGCAGGGCTGGCTGGGGACTGCCAGGCTCTGTGCATCCTCGGACTTCAGGAAAATGTATGCTCCTCCTGCCAGGGTTGGGCCTTCCCAGACATACGTCATTCTCCACTGTGTCCCACTGTCCTTCACGGCCTGGGGGAGGAAGCTCTCTACCTAGGACCCAGTGTGAGCCTCCCTCTATGAGTTTCTGGCCACTAGGCCAAGCACCATGCCTGGTTTCTGGCCCATGCTGCTGCCTGGAAGCAAACCTAGGAGTCTTTTTGTGTGGTCTCTGGGCCAGGACAGATATTGGGCCTCCTGCTTCAGTGTGGCCCTCTCTTCTCTTCAGAGAGTGGCCAGAATGATTCTTCTGTGCAGAATAGAGCAAGACCTGCCTCTGTTTAAACCTCTCCAGGCATTTTCTTGGGAACTTAAAAGAAAATTCATATCACCATCATGTCCTGCAGTCTTGGTGTTCAAAGTGTGGTCCACAGCCTTAGGGGAAATGAGGGAGGGGAGGGATGGTGAGGAAGCAGGCTTTGTCAGAAGCACAGAATCTTCGAGCCAGGCATGGTGGTGCACACCTGTAATCCCAGCTGCTTGGGAGGCTAAGGCAGGAGGATCTCAAGTTTGAGGCCAGCCTTGGCAACTTAATGAGACTGTGTCTCAAAATAAAAAATGAAAAGGGCTAGAGATGTTGCTTGGTGGTAGGGTGGCCCTGGATTTAATTCCCTGTATGGAGGGAAACAAACGAACAAACAAAAAAATCAAATGCAGAATCTCAGACCTCACCCTCTGACCTGCTGCACCAGAAGTTGTGGCGTAACAGTTCCCTGTGTGAGAAGTCCAATAACCTCTAAGGACAGTTTGTTAGTCAGCTTTTCGTTACTGTAACAAAATACCTGAATCTGTCAACGGAAAAGGAAGAATGACTTGTTTTGGCACAGGGTTTCAGAGGTGCCAGGCCTGGTGAGCTGGCTCCTTTGCTTTGGTGCCTGGGGTGAAGCAGAATGAGATAGCAGGGAGTGGGGAGCAAACTGCTCACCTTCTAGTGGCCAAGAAGCAAAGAGGGAGAAAGGGCTGGGGTTCCAGGATCCCCTAAAGGCTGCACCTCCAGACCCCTGATTTCCTTCCACTAGGCCCCACTTCTAAAGGTTCCACTACCTTATTAGTGCATGGGATGGGGACACAGCTGTTGGCATAGGGGCCTTGGGGGATATTTAAGACCCAAACAAACAAAGGGAAGTAGAAGATCCAGACCATAACAGGCATAAGAGATGGACTATTTATTAAAATCACGGGGGGAATTTTTACAACTCTAATGCCCAGTCGCTGGTCTCCCAGGGATCCGGATTCAGTTGCTCAGAGGGTGGGTATGATTGGTTCCTGCTGTGGTTTGAGAGTGTCTCCCAAGGGTGTGCCAGCTCTCCAGTATGCTCTAGGACAGGTGGTGGGCCCTTTAAGAGGTGGGGCCTAATGGAAGGTAACTGGGGGTCTGGGGGCACTGCCCTGGAACCAGATTAATGCCAGTCTCTCAGAGCAAGTTGGTTTCTAAGAGAACGGGTCATTGTAAAAGGAGGAAGCCGGGCCCTGAATCCCTCAGGCTTCCTGTCTTACCTTATGATTTCTCACTCTGGCATGCACTTCCACCATGATGGTATCGCCCCTGTTTTGACACAGCCACGGGGGCCCTCACCAGAGGCCAAATTGATGGGGCTGTCTGATCTTGGACCTTTCACTCTCCAAAGCGTGAGCTAAATAAAACTTGTTGCTTTATAAAGTAGCCAGCCTTAGGTATTTTGTTATTGCAACACTATCTAACTAATACA
Source organism: Aplodontia rufa (assembly GCA_004027875.1). Classification (NCBI taxonomy): domain Eukaryota; kingdom Metazoa; phylum Chordata; class Mammalia; order Rodentia; family Aplodontiidae; genus Aplodontia; species Aplodontia rufa. Next base: position 22,709 of record PVKS010012403.1, read on the forward strand.
ATCCCACATTTGCATGCAAGAAAGCCCAATTTCAGAGAGGCTGTATATGTTGTTCAAGGGCATTTGGCTGTATGGGGGCTGGAATTGTTCTGGCTGCCAGAGTATCCACAATGTGGGTTCCAACGTGCTTGGATTTGATTTTCTGCTGTACCACATAGAAATAAGAAAAATTATCATCTGAGCTTCATCCTAGAAAATGAGGATGAAAAGTGAACTATGTCATAGTGACGGTAAGGGGACTGAATGTTAGTGTGCTTAGCGTGGTGTTGCTAAGAGTTTGGTAAACACTCTTGGCCACTGTTAATCACTATCATTTCTCACCCTTAGTTTTCGACTCCTGTGTGCAGGCTCTAAAGGATCTGGTGTCTAGGGTTCCCCCTAGTGATCCCACAGCCAGTGCACCGTGGAAAAGCCGTGAGATCTCCTACCTGTCGAGCGATTTAAGCAGGCACCTCGTTAATATCCTCTGCTTTCCTTGTCTGGGAAATGAGGACTTGAACGCTCATCTCCAGATTTGGGGTGGACATGGGACATGGTGATAGATGCAAGGCTTGTTCATACCAAGCCCCGATGTGCTGAATTGGACTGATCCCTTAGAATGGGATCTGCGTCTACATCATAAAGCGTGTTCCCCCAAGTCTCACCCTACTTTATAAGCAGTAACCTTGAGCGACAGAAGCCGGACTAGCTCCTTTCATTTCATGGGAATGCAGCGGAGGGATTCTGGGTGGAACTCACTCTTTCCTAAAGTTGAAGGAACTAGGAGTCCAAAAGTACAAAGTGATGGGCCACCAGGGGTGATACCTCGGTGCCATCCGAGAGACAAGGTGATGGCAGAGAGCGTGGCTTCTGGAGTCCCACTGCCTGTGTGCACCTTGACTCTGCCCCTCCCAGCCCTGGGACTGGAGGCTGGCTGCTGAATCACTGTTCTTTACTTGCCTTGACTGGAAGCTGGGGAGAAGTCTAAGGTCCACCTCGCAGGGTAGCTGTAAGGGCTGAATGTGATAGTAAGAGAAAAAGAGGGGCTGGAGTGGTGGCACTTGCCTGGCACGTGCAAGGACGTGGGTTCAAACCCCAGCACCATGTACAAAACAAAGCGTTGGAGCAACAAAAGCCACATGAAAAACAAAATAAAATCGATTCTCTCTCTCTCACTGTCCCTGTCCCTCTCTTAAAAAAAAGAAAGGAAAAAGAACAAAAAAGAAAGAGAAAAGAAAAAACAAAGAAAAAAGGAAAGAACCATGAAAAAGAAGAAGAAGAAGAAGAAGAAGAAGAAGAAGAAGAAGAAGAAGAAGAAGAAGAAGAAGAAGAAGAAGAAGAAGAAGAAAACGTGGGGTTGTGCTGAGCACACAGCGGTGGTTCCCTAATTACTCTATTCTCACCTCCCTGGCCCTGTTGAGCTGAATCTTCTCCCTTGTGCTCCCCCTGACAGGGTCTGGAATATTCTTTTCGTCCATCTCCCACCCCTGTGAGCTCATCTCTGTGTTCCTGGTGCCTGGCAGAGGGCCTGCCGCATGCTTAGTGCTTATTATTCTTATTACTACTTTTTTGTCAGGAGGAGTGAAAGAACTCAGCGATCAGCTGACCTAAGCTGAAGACCTGCAGATTAGTGTTAGAGGAATTAGACGTGAGTCAGTGAGCACATGGCCACCGCCTGGGGATGGCTGGTCCCGGGCCTGCATAATCCTTATCCTTGCAGAGGGAGGCACCCGGAAACAGGAAGGGAGTTGCTCAACACCTGCTCTGTGCCAGGGGCCTGGCTTGGGCACGCCCCTCACTTAGGCTCAGGAAGTTGGAACCCTTCATCACCAGAGAGGAAACGCTGCCAGCCAATCAGGGAAGCCCTCGGGGTCTCACCTTCTTCATCAAACTTTCTGTTCACACATGGCTGGCAGGGGAGATGGGCAGTCTTTCAGGATCTCCGCAGTGCAGCATCGGTCATGTTAAAATTGACTTTGCTGCATTATGATGCAATCGGATTTTTTTAAAAAATCAAATTCTATGCAAGTCCCTTCCTATGGAGAGGGGAGAAAAATCCTCCTCATCTGCAGGGGTCTTATTTTATTTTATTTTTATTTATTTATTTATTTTTTGAGAGTGGGAGAGTTATACATAGAGAGGGAGTACATGAGAGAGAAAGAATCAGTTTTCAGTTTAATTTAGTTTTTCATCTGGTTTTCATTGCTCCAACGCTTAGTTGTGTACGTGGTGCTGGTGTTTGAACGTGGGTCCTGGTACATGCCAGGCAAGCACCGTAACCACTGAGCCACCTCTCCAGCCCCTTCCTGTTAATTTTTGATTTAACAAGTGCTATATAGCACTTTTCTGCCAGCCACGGTTCTGACCACTTTCTGAACATTAGCGCATTCTAACCTTCACGACAGGCCTCTGAGGTAGGCAGCATTATCCGTGTTTTACAGATGATAAACCAGACACAGAGGGATCCAGTAAATTACCTGAAATCTACGGCTAGTGTGATACAGTGGTGGGAATCACCTAGCTGGGCCCTGGAATTTGAGCTTGGGATGGATGGGCTTTGCATCTGCTGAGACCCCCCTAGCCTCCACTCCAGTCTTACAACAGCCCTGCGAGGTGGCAGTTCTGTCCTCAGGACACCAAGCCTCAGAGAAGGTAAGCTTGCTCCAGGTCACACAGATGTAAGGGACAGGGTCAGAGTTGGAATTTGCTTTTGTTTAACTCAAAGGTGATAGCAGCTGGCCAGTCCACAGAACAAGACTTTCCGCTCTCACAATGCAGAAGCTGTGGGTGCTTCCCCCAAGTCTCCTCTAAATGGACCGAGAGTCCCATGCCCTGGCACGCTCGAGTTCTCCTTTCGTTCTCCTTTTCCGTTTTCTTTCTTGGTCTTGACTTACCATCTTGCTGGGCCACTGTTGAACGTGGTGCTGAATGTCGGGGCGGCGTTGTCTTTGACTGTCACGGGGATGTGGGTAGGCCCTTCCTCACCTTCCCTGGGATGGTTACTTCCTGGAGGCTCCCGGTGTCCAGCGAGCCCTGAGCCCGCAGTAGGAAGGTAGGCTGCTCTGCTTTTCCTCACAAATGACCTTGAACAAGTTGTGCAACTTCTCTGATATTCAGGGTTCCCGTTTAGGGTTGGCTGTGATTTAGGGTTGTTAATTGATTTTTTAAACTGAAACATAATTACAAGAACTCTTGGAAGTATCTCCAGATCTGAAATAGCTAACTTATCTATTACTGTATTCTGGGGAACATGTGACTCTTTAGAGTTTAAGTAGGGAAACCACCAAATTAGGGAATATTGGACTTTGTATATCAGTTTCCTAGGGCTGCTATAACAAATTGCCACAAATTTGGTGGCATAAAGTAGCAGAGATTTATTCTCTTGCAGTTTTGGAGAGCAGAATTTCAAAATCAGCAGGGCCATGATCTCTCCAGAGGCTCAGGAGAGTCTTTCCTGCCTCTTCTTCCTCTTCTTTTTTTTTTGAAGGACAGTGAGGACAGTGAGAGAGAGAGAGAGAGAGAGAGAGAGAATGAATTTTTATTGAGTTTTTCACATGGCTATCATTGCTCTGACACTTAGTTGTGTACGTGGGTGCTGGGGTTTGAACCAGTGTACTTGCGCATGCTGGACAAGCGCTGTAACAGCTGAGCCACCTCTCCAGCCCGTTTCCTGCCTCTTCTTGAGAAACTCTTGGCTCCAGCAGTCCTTGGCCCAACTTGGCTTGGGCTTCAGAACTCCAGCCCCTCGGTGTTCACAAGGCCGTGCCTCTGTGTCTCCATGTCGTCTCCTCTTCTGTCTCTTACAAGGACACTTGTCATTGGCTGTAAGGTCTACTGGGATAATCCAAGATCCCTAAGTGCAAATCCCTACATCTGCAAAGACCCTTTCCCCAAATAAGTCATATTCAATTCACAGGCTCTGGGAATTTGGATGGGGACTTGTCTTTTGGGGATCCAGCATTCAATTCACTATAACCAATAATAACTTCTGAACTTGTAGCATGCACCTGGCACTGTAGCACTGCAGGAATACTGGGATGAGCAAGGGGAAGATGCTACTCTGGGAGACTCCCAGGCTCATGTGGAAATCTCTGCTTAGTTTCAAGCCTCAGCACTGAAGCTTCCTCTCTCCTCCCTTCCTTCTTAAAACTGATTTATTGGGATATAATTTAGGTCCAGTCACATTTACTGCATTTAGGTATACCCAGGGAGAGAGGGTACGGAGGTCAAATGATCTGCCTGAGCACACGTAGGAGTGTGTGCAAGACCCAGTTTGGAACCTTGATTCTCCATTGCCAGAACTGTGGTCTCCATCTTTCCTCTGATGACTTCTGGTTCCTCATCTATGAAACAAGCAGCTGATAGGATGCTTTCTGGAAGCTTCTGAACACAGACATTTGGAATTCCCATGCTGAGGACCAGGGACTCTTTAGTCACAGGCATCCTTGGGTGGAAAATATTCTGAAATGGAAATTGACTTGTCTCCTATACCTGTGTACCCTATTTGGGACATGCTGTGCGTCTATTTGGGATACATTGCTGGTTAAGCGGATTTATAGCTCAGGACATCTCATTGCAATTTAACTAATTCTCAAACAGTGGTTGATTGATTTGAATGATTCCTCTGAGAAGCTTCTAGCTGAGGAACACATTAATGATGCAAGCCAGGGGGACGCAGGGGCTTCTGACGGACACTCCGGCAGCTCCTGCTTTCCAGTTGGTTGCAGGGGAAAAACGAATGGCGGTCTAATTGCATCAATCGTAAAATTGATCAAAAGACCTAAAAAATTATTATGGTGTTTTCTCCCTGGTCACAATGAGTCTCCTTGAGTTAATATCATTTCTTGAAACAGCTGATGCAAGTGTGAGGTCATTGCAGTTGGCAAGACATTAAACAACTAAGCTTTGGTGACTGTGTAAAGTATTGAGATATTTGATCCAGCCCCTTGCAAAATTTGATTACATTTGAAAATGTGGAATTTATTGCTTAAGAGCAAATGTAAAAGGCTATATAATTGATTGGTCAAACACTTGCCTCTTGCTATGATGAAAATAGTTGAAGAAATATCTGAGAACTACAGGGCGGCACAGTAACATAGACTCCTTTTAATACTATTGGAAGATGCATAGAACTCATTGCCAAAGGATAGAAGAGACAGTTATTAAAACACACAATTTAGTCTGAGAGGTTTTAAACAGCATGCTTCAGCTAATGCTATCACCAGATATTTCACTTCAATATGATGCCTGGTGGAAGGCCCTTTCTTGTGAGCCCTAAGAGAAAAAAATGTACCAGAAGGAATATATCATCAATAGTCAATGAATTCCTTAAAAAAAGCAAGCTTTAGGTGTTTGTGTTAAGTGGAATGAAACAAATAGGTAAGTTTATTGAGCTAGCGCCTCATGCGGAATTTATCTGCGGCACTGTCTATAACAAGCTATTGAAGGGAAATTAAAGTCACAAGAGCACACAGAACAATAGGATGTCATTGATGTGAATCACTGTGCAGAGGCAAAGCGATTAAAATACAGCAGAACCCTTGCAATCTTTGTGGTTAGAGAGACAGTGAATCTGAAAATCTTCTGAGCAAGCAGAGATTTCCTCACTGTATTTTGGAAACCCATTTGAATCAGTAAGAGATCGCAAAGTCAAGGGTTCCAAATAATTCAGCCTTTTAAGGATGACAGTAAGCCTCAGCAGATACATTTGAATGTTCATAAACACACCCTTTATGTCCCTTAGGGTAAGATCTCTAAGTGTCATGATTTAATAATGAATGAGACGTTAACAAATTTACAGATTTTGAAAATGAACTTGTAGGGCTGGGAATTGGGGATGTAGCTTCATGATAGGGTGCTTGCTTACCATATGCAAGGGCCTGGGCTTAATCTCCAGGACTGTGAAGAAGAGAGAGAGAGAGGGAAAAGGAAATTGTAAACCACAACAAGATACCATCATACATGCACCCAAGTGGCTAAAATGAAAGTACAGATAATATAAGAGTTGGCAAGAATGTGGGGTCAACATAAATCTCACAGCTTGGCAGCATCTATGAAAGTTTTGCATAAGCAAATCTAATGACCCAGCAACTGCAACTTAGACACACACCCAACATAAATGCAAACATATGTTCACCAAAAGATTTACACTGAAATGTTCATAGCAGCACTAGTTGTAATAGTTCAACACTGGTTTACCCAGATGCCCACCAAAACTTATTGTGCATTAGACAGGAGAGCACTGGGTGAATGATCCATGACCACACTCAGTGATCTGGGCAGACCTCACAAATGACATTTTGAGCAAAAGAAGTTGCACACATACAACATGTTTCTTATGTGATTTACTTATAAAAGGTTAGAAAGAAAACCCAGATGAGATTAGGATAGTGGCGACCCTTGAAGTTTGGAGCAAAAACTGGTAAGGTTACAAAGAGACTTCTATGAATGAAGATCTTCTTCTTCTTCCTCTTCCTCTTCTTCCTTCTCCTCCTCCCTTTTCTTCTCCTCTCCTTCTTCCTCTTATTGATTCAGCCATGTTCTGCTTCTAGAACAGGGTGTGTTTATATTATGAAATTACATTGATATATTTTCTTGTAATATGTGTACTTTTCTGTGTGTATATTATTCTTAAATAAAAAGTCATTTATTCTGTGAATACTGTTTGAGCACTAATAATTTGAAATATTCTTGTGTTAACATGATTGAATAGGAATGTAGCGTACATCTCTATTTCTGAAAATATTGAAATAGAACATTCTAGCCTGTTTGAACCAAATGAAATGTGTCAGTGTATGTTGAATCTGTTTGTTCAAGAAAAATATGACTTCTAATAAATTGTGGAAAAAACAGATTGCCATCAGGGAAGTTAGAAATTTACTAGCTGAATTTCAGCAAAAGCTTTGCATAATTAGACTTAAATATGAGTATTTTGAATGGATCAGGGGACAGAGCTGCATTTCTTTCATTTAAATCTACATTTTTTCGAGGCATCTTTTCCAGGTACGAAAGGTTTTAAAAGCAAATTTCAGAAAAAAATTGAATTTAGAATCAAACTGTTAATTTTTAATGTCGGAAAGATGAAACAGCATGAAAAATTTGGAAAGCATCTTCAAAATAATTTTTATTATTATCATTTTTTTAGGAAAACAAAATGTAGTTAGGTGTTACCACATAATAAAATGATTATCATTTAATTTATTTTGATTCCAACTTTTAAAAATTGCTAATTTATATAATATCAACAGTATATTAGAATAATAGCTTATATCTATGAATTAATAAATACATAGGCATATGTCAGATGTGCATGCTGTGAATTTTGTTATTGATGTGGGACCAGAGCCCCCAAAACTTCCTTGCTTAGCTGTGAGTAGCATGTTGTTTTAGCTGATGCGGGTTAGGAGCCAGGCGGAGCGGGATTTGAACCCAGGCTCTGCTAAGCACGAGCTGTATGATTCTGAGCAGTCGGTCCGTGGCTGCGCCTTGTCTGTCTCTAAGTCTTTCTTTCTGCTTTTTTCTCATTGGTGTAACGGTGCCTATCTGCAAAGGCCTGCTGAGACAATCCAATGAGTCAACGCACGTGAGCGTCTTCGTACCTTGACTTCTGTAAGAAGCTTAAGGAAGGGCCGCTATGGCAGTCAGCTCGTCTTTTTCCAGTGCTTTCGAACTCGCCTCGTAATATAGATCTCCTGGGTGCTTTTCGGAAGTGTTTGGCATCACCTAAGATTCTCTTGGGTGGGGACTTGGAGCTTGTATCTTTGGAAGGTCCCAGTGATTCTTGTGGTCTAGCGAGTTATGAGAAAGCTGGTTTAAGAGTTTCGGAAGCCTCTCTCCCTCTAATGATTGCTCTCTGAGGACAAGTCTTGATGTCCAGAGTGCCATGAACTCCCATAGCACTGGGTCAGTCCTCCACGGGGTCGAGCAGGGAGCTCCACAAGCCACCAACTGGTGAAGGGAAACGGGCAGGGAAGGTGAAAACTCCGTTCTGGAATAACGAGCAAGAAGTCCTAGCAGGTGGAGTTCTGTCGTGAAGAGATCAGAGGGACGGAGGGGACGGGGACAGGAACTGGGAAGTGGAAGGACAGTACGGAGAAGAAGGAGAAACGTCCCCCTGGGGCAGGGCATGCTGGAGGCAAGCACGGGGCCTAGGCACACCAGGTAGGCTGTGAATCACTGGGATGTGGGTCCCAGGAAAGAACTGGGACATAAAATCAGATAGGTCCAGGAGGAGGGTAGAGTTGGTGCTTTGTGGTTTAATCCCGATGAGGCTCCATGTATCTATTCTATTCCCATTGGAGAGACTGGTCCTGGAATTGCGTGAGGGCCAAGCAGCCTGAAGGTTTGGAAGGTGTCTGCTTCTGAAGGTTGACCCATGCCAGCTGCTTAACAAATGCACGCACATTCTGCACGCAGTCAGGCAACCACCCTAAACCTTCCTTTGTCGCTTTGTCCCTGTGCAGACACTTCTTCACACCAGTCCCTCAGTCTGCCTCCCATCCCCAGGGACAACCCACATGGCCCAGCAAGGGTTTTTCCCAGCACTGACACTCTGCTGTGTCCCGACAGCCTGAGTTGCCCTCAGTTGAAGGTGTGGATAATCAAGGTAATGAAGACTTTTACACTAGCTGCTGAAAGCCTCGTTAATCTACACACATGTTGCCACAGGCCAACTATGGCTTCAAGGGTGGGAGGATCAACAAAAATAACTTCAGAAATTCATTAATCAGACTTAGTCGAGCATGCTGTTCAGAACTGGGAGTTCTTTTCCTGAAGTGGTCAGAGGATTAGATTTTTTTTTCCAGAGACATGACATGAAAAGACTTCTTGAGCAATATTGGGAACATCTAGGTTATTGTACTGGCATTTTATTACTGAAGTGGTTGATGGGGATGGAATTGGTCCAAAGACTTCAGTGTGGAGGATTCTATACAGGCTAAATATGCTGAGGTGGATGATCAAGATTTCTAAACACAGAGGAGGGAAAAAATAATCACTAGACCTCACAGATGGATGCCCAGCGATGGCAGAGATGGTTAGTACCACCAAACCTTCATTTTCTCCTTGATATTCCATGGGGGCTGTTGGAGTCAGGTTACCTCCTCTGGGATTCTTTTTCTGCCATGGCAGCCTTGGGGGACACTATTTCAGAGGACAAAATAATAAGATCGAGCATCATGGCTTGATCCAGGCTGGGTTTCCGATGCCACAGAGATTAAGCCACCAAGAGTTCTTGGCCTGTCCCTGCAGCAGAGGCTGCCCCATCCCAGGCAGCATACTGACCACTTGAGGCTAAGCTCGTTTCCTTTTTGAACATGGTGATCAGCCTTGTTATCTCTAATATCCTCAAGGGTGGAGCCTCTCCTGTGCTGGGGTGCCTCCTCCGTACCCCCAGAGGTACTGGCATCGGCTCAGCCTCTGTGCCCAAGAAGCTGCTGCTACTGGCAGGTATTGATGGCCTCACTTCTGCCAGGGGCTGCACTGCAACCTTTGATGCCATCTGTGGGACATTCAGCTACTTGACTCCTGATCTCTGGAAAGAGCCTGTGTTCACCAAGTCCCGGATCGGGAATTCACTGACCACCTTGTGAAAAGTCACACCAGAGTCTCTGTGCAGAGGGCCCAGGCTCCAACAGACGCTCCAACATAGGGTTTTGTTCTGGTTTCTTTTTTTTTTTTTTTTCAGAGAGGGACTGTGTGTGTGTGAGAGAATCAATTTCATTTAGTTTTTCATGTGGCTTTTGTTGCTCCGAGACTTCATTTTGTATGTGGTGCTGGGGTTCAAACCCGCATCCCCACATGTGCCAGGCAAGCTCCAGCTCCCCCCAACACAGGGTTTTTATACAAGAAAAATAACGAGAATGAAACTTGTTTAGTGACAAAAATGAGTGGAGAATCTGGATATCTGGATTTCAGCCAAGCTTCGTTGGGATCATTTGTGAACAAGTTGGAGTCTTTTCTGGACAGGTTGGGGTCACAGATTATGAACGGTAAAATAGTTAGGTGGATCTTCAGCTACTGAATGGAATATGCATTTCCACTAAAAGACTTGATTACCAGAGCATCTGAGGCTGAGGATATAATCTCTGCTCTGCGAGAGTCAGCACTTCCCCAGTGGCTTAGGGGAAGATACAGACCTTGCTTTCCTTGTCTGAGAGACCCAGTATGGTGACTGACAGATTCAGAAGGCTGGCAGGCCAGAACAGACTGAAAACAAGATGAAACAAAGGGACACATATGACTATGTGTATATGTAGATTTGAGCTACGGGATCACAGGAGGGATGAGGTTCAAGAGCATTTTGAAAATGGTTATGAAACCAACCCAGATGCCCCTCACTGGATGAGTGGATACAAAAACTTTGGTACATATATACAATGGAATACTACTTGGCCATTAGAGAAGATGATATTATGGCTTTTGATATCAAATGGATGAAGATGGAAAGAAATATGCTAGTGAAGTATCCCAATCTCAGAGACTCAAGGGCCGAATGGTTTCTCTCATCTATGGAAGCTAGAATACATGGGGAAGCAGTATGTTAGACAGCTAAGCTAACATTAACTTCAAATTGTATGATTTTCAGAGTAATAGGGAGATGGCTCCCTAGGACACTTGAAGATGTAGAGAAGGGGCTGGCAGGGGAGGGTGTACGAAGAACTCCTAGGATACTGGAGGGTGGGAATATGGGGGAATCATCTCAGAAGGAGATCTCTGTCCTCCACGAGATATCCATTTAACTCAGGTGGTCTTCTGGGGGAAACAGCACCATGGGGAACCCGAGCTGGGCATCCATGATATGGCATTAGCCCTGGATAACTAAGTACATACACATTGGTTCTTGGATGTTTGATAATGTTCCCCCCTCAATTGTATCTCCATATCCATCTAATAAATAAAAAACAAAAAAAGAAAAGAAAATGGCCACAAGCGGAATCAAAGGCTGAATTTAGGAGAGCAGGCTGTAAGGTGGCCTGGGGCTTGAAGGTGTAGTCTTCAATTCCACACTGAGGACTTTAGGCACTGGGGTAATGTTTGAGAGAGGATGTGACATGATTTGATGTAGGTTTTTTTATTCATGGTTGTTGTTTTTGCTCCTTTTTCCATTGTCAATGTCCTTGTTTCCTAGCTATGGGAAGGATACCTATGAGGGGCTGGGTCACATTCTAAGTTTCATGATTGGCCCACTTAATCCTCACAAGAACTGTGTGAAGTAGTTTTAATTATACTCATTTTACAGATATAGAAACTGAGGCTCAGGAATGTTATAACATTTATCCAAGGACACTCACCCCTTCCCTTTCTGGGCAGTGTGGCATGTGAATGGAAAGCCTCAAAAGTCCCTTCACTGGGCTGGAGTAGTGGCTCAGAGGTTACAGTGCTTGCCTGCCATTCACAAGACATGGGTTCAAACCCCAGCACCATGCACACAAAGAGGTGTCAGAGCAATGAATGCCACATGAAACACTAAATAAAATTGATTCTCTCTTTCTCTCTCTCTCATTGTACCTCTCTCTCTTAGAAAAGAATAAAGCCCTTTACCCATTGGACATCCAGGAAGGAAGTCGTGTGGAGGCACATAGGTCTGGGAGCACCGTAGAGGAGAGAAAGCAGAGTTAGGATCGAGTCTGACCTGGAGGCCACTGTCCTGCTGGTCTTTTCACTTGTGTGGTTCAGTGGGCTGACTCGAGTTTGGATTTATAGACAAGCACAACCTCTTGTACCAAGCTGGACATCTCTGCAATCAGTTAGGTGCTTAGTCCTCTCAGGCTGCAAAACAAAACACCCTAGGCTGAGTGGCTTGAGAGTAGACACTCATCCCCCAGTTCTGGAGGTCAGGGATCCAAGGTCAAGGCGGTGGCTCATCAGGTATCTGGTCAGAGCCCCCTCTTGCTGATTCCTCTTGTGGCCTCTCCCCAGTGTGTGTGTGAAGTCAGGGTGAGGGAGAGATTCCTTCTTCTCAGGCCACCGATCCTGTGGTTAAGATTTCCTCTTATGACTCCTTTAACCTTCGTAACCTCCTGAAAGCCCTGTCTGCACACACCATCACGAGATTAAGCAACACCATTCAGCCCGCAGCAAGTGCCACTGATCGCTGTCCCTCTTAGGAGCTGCCTCTCTCGACCTCTGAGAATCCGCACAGCCTTTCCCTTCTTTGCTTTCTGATTCCTTCTCTGCATTCTCCCTCTCCTTGCCCCTGAGACTCCGGTGCTCCCCAAGGGACTCTCTCTGCTCTCTCTGCTCAGCACGTTTGACTCATTTACCAGAGCAGTCACAGGCACTCTGATGGCTTCAGTCCACCCAGTTCCCATGATTCCTAAATTGCTAGGCCAAGCTCAGTCCTGTCCAGAGAGCGGGGCCTGCACATCTAACTGCCCACTGTTTCTTCCTTCCGCACATCTCGCGGCAGCCTGGACCCTCCCTGCCCTCTCTTCTCCCCGGAGTGGTGCTCACATCACTGCTGAAGTCTGATTTGAGCTCCGTTCCCTACACCCATCCCATCTTCCAGGGTCCTCCTTTCCTATCACGTCTCTGTTCGTTCAGGCCTTGACTCCTCCTCTTGCCCCCTGCCCATGGCCACTGATATGGTGCAGGTTCCATCACTGGTTTCTGGACCCCAGCAAATCTCCTCACTCTCTTTGCCTCCAGTATTGATCATCCACTTTTCCCCTCCATATTATGCCCAAGCCCTAGATCTTGTGGTGTCTCACTCTTGCTTTACATTCCTCCAGGACTCTCCACCATTACCATGAAGGTCTCTGCATCAGCACTCCTGAGCAACCCCACTTCCTGTTTAGTATCAGTCTTCTTCCTGTAGGTTCTGACCATGACAAACTTGATGATTCCCTGGAGGTAACCGGTCCTCTCTCTTTGCATGTGCTGTTCTTTCTGTTCCTCTAGTTCTGGTGCCTTCCCCACCAGGAAGCATCCCTGACCCCTCCTGCTAGAGTCATGCACTTCTTCCACCTCCCATGAGACCCTGAGAATGTTCTCAGCATTTCCTTTGTTACGCGTTACTGTTAAATGATGACATGCCTGTCTGTTATACTGAACTGAGAGGTCTTAGTCTTTGTAGTTCCTGTGCCTGACACATGGTGGGTGTTTACTAAATACACACAGAAGCAAAAAGTTGGTGACTAAGAGTGTATGCTTGAGCCAGATCACCTAAGTTCAAGTCCTAGGAGTAAATTTACTACTCTTGTGACCTTGGACATATCGTTAACTTCTCTGTTCATTCATTTCAGTATGTACAAAAAAAATGTGGATAGCAGAGCAAACGTATCATGAGTCTCCTGGAATGGAAGAACTGAAGTGACTTAATGTATGTAAAGTTCTTAGAATTGTGTCCCATACACAGTCAGCATTCAACAATGGTTAGCTTTGCCAGATAAGGAGGCCACAGCTGTAACCCCAGCAACTTGGGAGGCTGAGGGAGGAGGATCACAAGTTCTGGCAATTTAGCTAGACCTTGTCTCTAAATAAAAATAAAAAGGGCTGGGATGTGTGGCTCACTGGTAAAGACCCCTAGGTTCAACCCCCAGTACCAAAAACAAAGATACCACCATAAACATCTACAGCAACAAAAAGAACAAAACACTTGTCAGTTAAGCAATTATAGAACATTAGTGGCAAGATGCAAGGGTCTTACATGCAGCTTTTACTTTTACTAATCCTATGGGTAGCTCTTAGTTTGCTGATGTTATCAATGAAGACATGGAGGCCAGAAAGGTCATGTCCACTCTTATCCTGGAGCTGGTGAGAGTTAGAGCCAGGACTCCAGCCCAGCTCTGCCCAGCCCCAAGGCTCCTTCTCTTTTGATCAACTTGTCTCAAAAGTCCTCCAGAGCTCTAATAGTCTCTTATTCCCCAATAATCCATTATTCTAAAGGTCTATTTAGGATGCTGAGGAGGAGGTGAGATGGGGAGAGAAAAGGAGTCTGGGATTCACTTGATAAGTCTCCAAATTCTTTGATAAACTTGAGCCCAGGCCCTTCAGTGTTTTCAGTGAAAGGAGAATCTTCCTGAAAACAGGTATTGGCTCTTCTCAGCTCCAACTTCAGCTCTCAACATCCGACGTCCTTCCATACCCGACCTGGGAGGGTATAGGTTTGGTTTGTTAAGCAGCTGGATGGACTTCTTCTTCCACTGGTGGGGTAACTGCAGACCAGAACTCCAAAATCACCTTTTGGATACCTGAAGATCATCACTGTACATAAAGGTCACGCCAACTCAGAGGTGCTGAAAGCACTCAGTGCATCAGAATTTGTTGGCGCTCCAGACCCTGGTGGAAGTTTCTGGTAGATTTCCCAAGACGTGGGCACTTTATGAAACTTGGTCTTGCAAAACAACAAGAACAACCAGGCAACTAGGGATTGAGGATTTTTCAGTTAGAATGGCCATATCTCCCTTCTCTGATGTCCCACTCAGAAGAAATCACACTCTTAGAAGTGGTGTGAAGAGTCAGGAGCCAAAGGATAGTCTCCCAGCTGTGGTTTGGGTGTGTCTGTCTCCCAGGGCTCCAGAGCTGGGGCCAGAGACTGACTAAGTGTAAACATGGGTTGAAACAGTGAGCTCAGAGGTGGAGTGAGCAATTCTAGAATACAAATAGACCAACTCATAATACAATCAGACAACCTTCCAAATAGTCAGCAGGAAAATAAACCTTCAAGCTGGAGGTAGAGTGACAGGTAATTTTCCTAACTGTCAGTGAAATTTGGGACCACAGATTGAAACCCAGTATAAAAGCAATACTTTGGCTTAGGGTACCTTGGAGAGTCATTGGTTCCCCTTAGGGGCTAAATGACGGACACTGATAGAGAAAAGATACTCACCCTTATAATGGAGATCCTTGGGAAAATCCTCAAATAAGTGAGCCTGAGATCCTCGGAGATGAAAGATCAGGGCCAGCATGATTAAGCCAGGTATGTTGTCCGTAGCCAATTCCTCACGATGGTTTATGCAATGACACTGAAGCCTGTGCCTTGCTGAAGGCACTCTCTACAGGAATCCTGCTTGCTTGCTCCTCTTGATATGCATGTTTAGTAGATCAAAGGAAAAGTGTCCCTTTGTTTTCTAGGTGAGACAAAAGAAAATTGTGATTGGATTTTCCACAAGCCTCCAACTTGTGCTTAGGAAAGTGATTAAATGGTTATAACATCCGTCCACTCATCTCTTTTTCACCACATGTCTCTGCTGGAGCATGCCCAGTAATTCTTGTGTGTCCTCCTCTGTAGGCTGCAGGCCACCCCCTCTTCATCCTTCTGCTGGATCAAGAACCAGAGCACCTCTGGGTTCAGAGTGCAGGTATTGAAGGCATCAGAGATTCCTGTCTTTAGCAAGAGAGCTGGAAGCAGTGTGGGAGATGTTGAACAAGGCATTCGCGAGGGAGAGGGAGCAGAGCTGGTGTGGAATATGTGATGGTGTCTTTCTTTCAATGTCCTGATGATTTCATCTCAATGAGATGAAGCCCTTCAAGTGTGGGGACCTTAAACAAATCTCTGTAAAGAGAACAGTCTGGATGCTGTGTCCACAGGCCTGACCACAGAGAGTGGGCCTGTGATTGTGCCCTTGGCCTCTGGTCTTCAGTGTGGTCAGCATGATGTGATTGTTAGATCTGAGTTCTCGTTTTAGTTTTGCATCTACCCAGCTTTGTAACTTTAGACAAAGCTATGATTACATTTAGTTCAGTTTCCCTACTGCAAAGTGGGAGTCTGACCTCACGAAGAATACTGAGATTACGTTAGTCATAAGTACGCAGTGCCTGCCTGTGGCCAAAACCCCTTTTCTTCTCTTTCAGCCAGGAGAGTTTCTTTTTTCTATCCTGTTCAGTAAAAACAGGTAGTCTAAATTTGGAGAAAGTTGAGGAAAGTTAAAGAAGTCCCACCTCCTTTTATAAATGGGGAATCTGAGGCCAGAGAAGTTAAGTCATTTTTCCAATGTGCTGAGGTCTTAATTTTTTTAAAATCTAGTGACTGTTTAATGGTTTGATGATTTTGTTGAGATTTTGCAAGCCTCGAATACACAGGCTTCTGTGAGCACAAGAAAGTTGTACGTAGTAGGAAGAGAACAGTCAAGTCATCCTTTCTCATGAATGAGGGTAGCTGCGTGCATGTGTTGTGCAGGTGGCGGGTTGTAGCGGACACCTCAGAATCACGGTTTCTTGGGTGAAGGGTAAATAAAGGAACTCCTTGGACATCCCCCAGCACTTGACCATGACTGTGTTTAATTTTGATTATTTTTTGAAGACATTACTTGAAGAATATTACCAGGTAGCTAAAAATTAAATGGTGAGCTTTCTGAAGACAAGGCTAGCTTGGGTGCTATCAGGGGTCACAGGACCTCAAAGCAGTATCGACCAAAAGGTATCCCCTGACCACTCATCTCAGGTGATGGGTCATGAAAAAAATTTTCCATAGTTACCATGGTGACATGTATTGTGTATTGTCTATTGAAGTTATATTTCCCAAAGTGATTCGAGGATACACTTTTTCTTGTAATCATTGTTCTTTGTAGCTAACCTTCTGCTGTTCATTTTTTTTTAGAAACTTTAGCTTGGAGACCTAGAGATGTGTAGACTATCTGCAACTCTGATGAATTTGCCTGTATCCTATGAAGTCAGAAATGCACTTCCCACTTCATGAGAAGAAATTGTGCAATATGAAAAGATAATTCTAGAGAAACTCCTCTGACAAAGGTCACCACAAGAAGGTGAAGTTCCCCATATGCATAAATATGTGTGAACAGTTGAGTGTGGATAATGTTATTCAAAGTAACTAATATGGTTCCTTCCTGCCACCAGTGGCTCTCACATTAATCCAGTTGTATGTGCGAATGGGACATTCCAGCTAACTAAAATATCCTGACTCTGTTAGAATCACCATGGCAAACATTTCCAATGATTCCACTCCAGATTTTGTCTTTCTTGGATGATTCTGAAGGTCTTCCAGGAGCTGGGTGTGTCTCACAATGGTGAACATTCGTTCTTGGCGGGTGGCCCCACAGAGAGGGTGCACATGGCTGGGCTGATCCTACTGAAGATGGACTCTGAAGTCATTGTTTGGGTCAAGGTGTAGCATGGGGCTTATCTCATCCCCAGTGGAATGACCACTCCCGTTGGAGCATGCTTTTTATAACCGATGCCACTGTGAGCTTGTCAGGGTGTGTGTTGTTCTTGCCATTATGATTGAAGAATCTGAGATGAAGCACTTCATTCAAGGTCGTAGGGTGAATAAGGAAGTTGCCTGGGATGACTAGCTGAATCTCTTAACTCTGAATTCAGGGCTCCTTGTCATGCCCTGCAAAACTGTTCATGAGTGCAGACAGCTTGGAGCACCTTGATCACTGGGATCCCACGATACTGCCAGGCATCAAGTGTAATCTGCTTCTTTAAGCCTGTGGATTGATTTTAGAAACCTGTTGCCATCTCTTGGGGACAGCAAGTCTCCAACTGAAACTACAGCAATGGTCACAGTAAGAGTTAAACAACAATTAACATTTTAAAATTATGGTAATATTTGCTGATTATTGAAATTTTAATAAAAACCCATATATACATTTATATCACACTTAACTTCACCACCCAAATTATCCATGTTATTTCCTTTCACTTTTTAAGTATCAAATTATTTCCTTTTATGCCTGATTTTTTTGTATTCTGAAGTTTCATTTATTTTTGATGATCTTTTCTTCATATAATTAAATATTCTTACCAATATTCTTAATGGCTGCGTAGTATTGCTGTAACATAATGTTTTTGAACCTGTTATTATTTGAATGTGTCCCCTGAGGTTCGTGTGTGGAAAGTTTAATCTCCAATGCAACACTTGAGCAGTGGGACCTTTAAGAGGTGAGGAAGTGATTAGGAGAGTTCTCATTGAATGGATGCGTCATTGTCACAGAATGGGTTTGTTATAAGAGTGTCTGTGGCCCTCTGTGTTTTCCTCTCTCTCAGGTTTGCTCTCTTGCCTGTCTACTTTCTGCCACAGAATGATGGACCAAGAAGTCCATTATCAGATACCAGCATCTTGCTCTTGAACTTCACAGCCTCTAAAACTATGATAGACGGATTTTTGTTCATTATTAATTACCCAGTCTGGGGTGGTGGGTCAGCGACAGAGCCTTGCCTAGGATGTGCAAAGCCCTGGTTTCAATCCCCAGCACCACAGAAACAAAAAGGAAACAAACAAAACCCCCCAAACAAAACAAAAAACCCCAAATCACCAAAACCAAACAAATAAAATCCCCAACTGTGATATTTTATTAAAGCAGTATAAAACAGCCAGAAACAAATCCTTAATTTTGAATTTTTGTATTATTTATTATTTTTGCTAATATAAACTACACTTGTAAAAAGTAGCCTATTTACAGTCATTTTGTATGTTTGTAGATGCGTTGATAGAATTTTCCTATTTGCTTTGGGCAGATTCCTTTGCTGAATTTAAAGATGTGAACATTTTGAGGATTCCTGCACAATTTTCCCGTCTGTTTGGAACCTCGTTGGTTGCTCTGTCTTCTGGTTCTGTCCTTAGCCTTGCCCCTTAGGTCTGAGGTCTCATTTCCTTGGCCTTCTTTCTTGCTTCTCCCTTCTTCCATAATCTTTCAGCCAACCTGGAGAGCCTGCTGGGTTATCTCTGCTCCTTTGGGAGCTGGATTTGAAGTAGCAGTTGGGTCTTTGGAAACTTCTGCTGCGTTTTCATCCAGTAGAAGCTCACACAGTGTGCACCCCGGGGTGGACTCCTGACATTCTGTCCCGAGACCCTGTCTGGTTTCCACCCTGGCTTGGGAAGGGAACAGCGGGGCCTCTGCCTTGTGTGATGAGTGGGGTGGCCCCGCGCCTGGGTCTTGGGGAGTCATCACTTCTCGCCACACTCTGTGCTTGCTCAACAGCCACTTAATGGCTCAGTCACCTAATAGCCCTTTCTATCCATTTTCCCATCTGCGAATGGGGACTGTGACTCTGGCTGACAGGACGCTGGGAGTATTAATGAGTGTTTTGAGGCACGTTGAGATCTGTAGATAACAAACCTCAAGTAGAACTCAGTGCTAATGAGTGGTGGTTGAGCAACTGGCGAGAGGCTGCTCTCTTTCCCACAGAGGAGGAATTGGTTCCCAACCTCTGGCCGATGGTGTCTTCCAGCTGCTTCCAGAGGAACCCAAACGGTGGATTCTGAGGGGACCCTTCCCTAGACACCGGCGGCTCTCAGATTCATGGGAAACACAAAATTAGGTCTAAAGGGACATCAAGTAACCCCAAAGTTAGCCTGTCCATCAAGAGCACCACTTGACATGGTTACTTGGAAACTGTTAGAATTTCTGAGTGTAGAATGCATACTATGGATGAACTTTTAATAACTTTTCATCGTTTGGCCCACATTTTTGTAGCTATTTTCTATCTGTAGCAAGTGATACTGGTGCTTTCACTCCTCATAACAAAAACAACTACTATTTCCTGAGTGCTTACCATGTGCTGGGCCCCGTTTCAAGGCTTAGCAGGACGGCGTGTCATCATCTCAGCAGCCCTGTGATTAGATACTCTTATTACCCCCTTTGCACACATGCGCTATTGAGATGCAGAGACTTGAAGGAGCCTCACAAAATGTCCAACCTACACAGGTGGGAAGAAGCAGAGACACGATTTCTATCAGGCAATCTTGGATTGGAACCAAGGCCCAGGTTCTTGTTAACCACCTGTCATATTGCCTTAGAAATATTTGAACTTATGGTGCTGACGTAAAGCACGGATATCCTCAGTACCTGCAGAGACTGCTTTCAGAATCTCCTGCAGGAAACAAAATTCATGGATGCTCAAGTGCTTCATAAAAGGGTGGCACATCATTTGCATATAACCTAGGCACATCCTTCCCTATATTTTAAATCATCTCTAGATGATTTTAATAACTGAAACAGTAAGTGCTCTGTCCATAGCTGTTCATGGAATACTGATGAGAGGGAAAGTCTGTACATGTTCAGAACACACACAATTATTTTCCTGCATATTTTCTATTGGGGTTAGTTAAATCCATGGTGTGGAACCCCCAGATCTGGAGGGTCAACTGTGTACTTATAAAAGTGGATTTATTAAAATTGTGAAAACATGTGGATTGGAATAAACATTGTGCATAAAAGTTTAGTTTAAAGTATTGGGATGGTAGGAGGATATGTGGGACAGCAGGAGGTTGGTGTCAAATGAACAAAGGACAGAGGAGCCACCTGACAGTCAGTGTTCCCTAGACCTGGCTAGAAATCCAGATCTATTGAATATGAATGTGTCTGGGTGGAGGCTAGGCATCTGCATTTATAGTAAACTCCTCAGGGCATTCCTGCGTGTCATGAAGTTGTGTCACACCTCTCTCCCACACCCCCGACCCTCTCCAGGTCCAGGACAAACAACAACAACGATGACAACAACAACAACAACAACAACAACACAACTGCTGGTTGAGTGGGCGTAACACTGGGTTGTCACTCTAACGTCAGGGAAGGGCGCGGAGCAGGGACAGCACTGCCGCTCAGGGAGCCTCCCTGTGTCTAGAACTGTGCTGTGTTCATCCTCCCAGAGGCAGGCCTGCTTACGCCTGGTTTACAGATGCATGACCCGGCAACTGGTGTGGGCAGGAGGCAGACCTGGGCATTGAGGGATTAGCTGTGTCCTTCAAGGCCGGGTGCTCGTGGTGTGCATATATTATCCCTGAAGATGAAAGACCTTCGTGAAGTTTTCTAGAGTCCCCTATTTTCACAGAGGAGTCCAGGAAGGCCCAAGGGAGCAGTGTGACCTGTCTTCGTTCCCTCCATCTGGTGGAGAAGCTGAGGTCTGAATCCAGGTGGGTCTCACTGCGGAGACCGTCATCTGCCTCCATGCCCAGCTGCACCTGAGGATAAGGCCCTGTCCATTCACACTACGCATGCACTCGCTTTCTGCACCCCGCCCCCTTTCGCATGACCTCATCACAGTCCTTGAGCTTCGCACGCAGGTGGCCTTGCATATCCCTGAGTTCTGCCCCCGTGGGTTCCACATTCTCAGAACAACCAAGAATCAACAGTATTTGGAAAAATACTGTCTGTAGTGAATAGGTCTTTTGTTCCCTTGTCATGATCCCCTAAACGATGTAGAAAACCAACTATTCTCAAAACATTGACATTGCATTAGGCAGAATGACTCATCTAGTCGTGATTTAAAGTATATAGGAGGATGTGTGTGGGTTATATGCAATGCCACATCATTTTATACATGGCCCTTGAGCACCTGCAGATTTTGGTTTGTGCAGTGGGTCCTGGAATGAACCCTCATGGACACCAACGAGGACTGGGTAGGGTAATGCAGAGCTTCAGAGGAGCTCAAGGACCGGTTATCAATCACCCAAATATGGCACAATTTCCTAGCAATACAGTGCTTTTTGCGTTGCTATTGTAAATAGCCATGCTGATGATGGTGACACTGATGCTAGTGGTAACTGAATTAGTCAGGGCCACCACTGTGTCAGCCCAGGTGATGATCTCTAGATCCTGTTACCAGCACCACCGGAACCTCGGTGACCTAATGACTAAGCATTTATTTCATAGTTTGATCTAGTTGTGTGGCTGTTTGGGGTGTCTCTTTTCCAGATGGTGATTTGGGGATCTAGCTCCTTCCATTTTGTGACACCGTCTTCCTAACCAAGCAGCTTCTGAAGTCATTGTGGAAGGGGAACAGAAAGTGTGGTATTAGCTCAGTGGGTTTTATGACCACCCCATTGGCCAGAATCCCACTAACCTGACCTTAAGGAACACTCATAAGTGTGGCTATGCATCCGTGGGAAGAAGAGGAAACGGGACTGGTGACATCTAAGCAGCTCTGCCACTTTGCAAGCTACAGGAGTTCTGGAGGTACAGTGGGTAGCTCACAAAATTGCTGGGAGGACTGAAGAACCAGGCTGGGAACCAGGCGAGGCTGGACTTGGCACCCAAGGGTGATCCCAGGTGCAGCAGCGCCAACGCGTGAACAGCTCTGTCTCTAGCTACGAATGGAGTCTGGGCACCACCTGTGCTCTGGAAGATGTTTAACCTCTCCTGCATCTCTGTGCCAGCATCAGAGGCCAGACAGACCGACAACTCTTAGGTCCCTACCAGTGTCCTAGGCTCAGTCCTGGGATAGATCAAGTATCCAAAGTCTCCATGGGCTTCCAAAGTGATCTTGGACATCCTAAAGCTAGTGGATTTCCTTCTGACCGTTGGGAAGAAAAGCAAGAATGAGAGAGAGAGAGAGAGAGAGAGAGAGAGAGAGAGAGATGGAGAGAGGAGAGAGGCCTCCACAGCATTCACAGCCTGTTGAAAGCCATAAGTGTGCTCCTCTTTTTTTTCTCCTTCTCCTTCTCCATCTTCATTTTTTCCTTTCTTTGCTGTGCGGGGTGTCCAGCTCAGGGCAAGCACTGAGCCACATCCCCAGTCCCACAAGGGGCTTTTTGATTGTCCAAACTTGCATGATGGAATAATTGAGGGCAGCAGATTGGTGGGAAGTCTAGCAGGTTCATGCACATGTGGGACTATGTGTGTGTGAGAGAGTGCGTGCACGCGCTCATGTGTGTGCACGTGTGTGTGCGTGTGTATGTGTGTGTGTATTTTTCTTCTTTTTTCTTTTTGCTAATTTCTTTTTCAGGGCTGAGGACTGAACTCGGGGCCTTGCGCTTGCTAGGCCTTGCACTCTGCCACTGAGCAAAATCCCCAACCCCTCTTTTTGCTTATTGTACCATTTATCCATTGAGCGTGACTTGTGCTCACTTGGTACTGGGCTCTGGGCTCCAGGCACGAGATGGTGAGCGTGACAAGGTTCCTGTCCTAAAGGAGGTAGGAGGTCTTAGACTAGTGTTTTCAAATTTGGAAACTGAAGAGGCAGGACCAGGACTGAAAGCAGGAGATGCCCCAGCCTGGGAGCTGTACCAGGACAGGAGTTGACAGTGCATTTGACCTGACTCTCAGTGAAGTGAAATGACTGGCTCGAGTTTCACAACTAGTCAGACACTGACCGGGAATCTGACTGACGCTTCAAGTTCATGTTCAGTGGCCTCCCTTCACTCAGAGCAGCTGTGTGCAAAGCAGATGGGGACGGTAGCTCAGAGCAATGGGGAGAGCATAGGATTGGGTCCTGCATTTCCTTCTTGCAAAGTAGGTGACATTGGACTAGAAGCCACCTTTACCCTCTTTTTTGTTTATGAAAAGTGGACAATAATACTTCCCAGTGTCACTGCAGAGACTAAGAGACAGCAAAGCTAAAGAAACTCACCAGTGCTCAGTACCTTGCTTGGAGGAAGGAGAGGTAGGGTCACCATCTTCAAGGAGCTTGCTCTTCACCAAGAAGAGGGCAGGGTGGGGGATGCGACAGAGAGTGGAGGCCACCTGTGTGCAAGAGAGAATTAAGTTTAAATTCCTATGAACTTGGTTACAAATATGTTCAGAATACAGAGAAGAGAGCTCACAGCGTGTGCAAGAGTCAAGGGCATTGCGGAAGACCAGTGGTGGCCAGAGCGGGGACTTTGGCTCTGTTACCAGATTCCCTGGGCTCATGTCTGAATTCCAGCCTCCCTGTAAGCTCTGTGTTTTCAGACAAGCATAAGTTGTTTAATGTCATTAAACCTCAGTCTCTTCTGCGGTAAAATGGGGGTAGTAGTAACACCCACTCATCGGGTCATTCTGAGAATTAACTGAGCTAGCACGGAGCATACTGCCTGGCACTGTGAACTGAGAACTGAGCCTTGAACATAAATCTCACCTATTGTAGTTGTAGTACAGGTTAAACAAGTCGCCTTATGCTAGGTGTCCAGAGTGAGCACACAGTAGGTGTTCCTTAGCTGTGTTGTCTGCCAGGCAGGGCCAGTGCATGGTCCTGCAACAGTTTGTGGCTGGAGTTAGTTTAACCATGAAGAAGTCAACTAGGAAGTTGACCACGGGTTGATGGGTTAAAGTGGGACCTTTCTTAGATGGGGACTAGCACTGGTGAGCACAACGCATTAAGGGATTGAAGATCCTCTTCTCATTTTATGGCCAAATAAATTCTATTTGTCTCCCCCTGGTGGCCACCAGAAGCAAACACAGCTCCCTTCTTGGTGCAGCTTCCAGACCAGCTGTCACCTTGGTCACCTGCAGGTCCCAGGGATGTGCTATGCCTGCAGAATGATTCATGACCTCTCTCCACAGCAGTGAATTGCACTTATGATGTTTCCTGGGGAACAACAAACAGTGGCAGAAGAACCAGCCTAGAACCCAGAGAGAGCTAGATATTTAATCTCTGTTCCCTGTATCCACCCAAACCCTTTGAAACTCAGCCCTTCGACCTCTCCTTCAGGGCCACTATCACGTATTCTCCCCTTTGCTGTGTCATTTTGGGCAATAATCATATATCAAAGATGCCACCAACATTTTGGTCACTGTTCTAAACTGCCCAGGATTTAATTCATTTGCTTCCTCAATCTACAGATCTGTCCTAAAAAGACTAAAAAAACAGACACCAAACTTTTAAATGGGGAAACTGAGGAACAGTGAAGCTGTATGACTTGCCCAAAGTGATGCTGCTCATACATGGCTGAGCCAGATTTCAAATCCAAGCCACCTGGCTCCAGAAGCCATGTCCCCAGTTCCCAGGTGTCAGCCTCCGTTAGGCTGATCTCATCCCATTGCCAGGGTGACTGGCCTCACACTTTGCCCATGGAAAAGTCACTGCAAGGAAGAAAGTCTTTCTAAAAGCAGCGCCGGGGCCTGCGCAGCGATTCAGACACAGCTTTGCCCACCGAGGTGATCTCTGGTAGAGGAAGACAGCACAGGCTTTGGGACTGAATCTTCTACTACCTGATTCTGGGTCTCCTGTGCAGCCCATTTAGCTTACCCAAGTCTCCATTTCCTTGTATGCACAAAGGGTCTAATGTCCTGACTCACATTTGTGGCCACAGTAAGGACAAAGTGACATGACTGATGTGTGTGCCTAGTGCTCAGCAGGTGCCATGGCCCCAAGTTAAGGGCAAGGCCTCAGGTTTCCCTTAATCTTCCATGGCCCCAGCATGGTGTGACCCTAGGGAGCAACCAGAGGATGACATAGTGTCCGTAGTCATAGGTGCCAGACGAAAATGGGATTTGGTGGCCAGGAAAGGACACAGAGCATGTCACTGAGTACGCAGGAGCCCGTGATCACATCACCGTGGACACACAAGTCTTCCATGTGGTTGGGGTGAGGCTTCAGGTGAGATCGCCAGGATGGTGAAGCATCCGCCCTTCTTACGGCCTCAGCGGAGTTCCAGGCAGACCAGGAGCTATGTGGGAACAGGTCCCAGAAGACATCGTGTGTCCTGGGTTTCAGGAGGGCAGACCCGAGGGCAGCAGGGTGAGGCAGGGAATGGCTCCCAGATCCTGCAAAGCCTGTCCAAGTACTCCATGAGGGGGATAGTTCTCATGTGGAAGAAGGGGCAAGGACGTCGGGGGAGGCTTTGTGACGATTCTGCTAGGCCCCTTGGATTCCCATAGTCGTGGATTAAGATGGCGCTTGTTGAGGGACAGGTGAAAAGGTGGAAGGCCTGGCTCTAGAGTTTTCTCCAAAAACGGAATCAACAACACTTGCTTGACCCAAATCTCTCTTCCTGCTTCGAGCACTCTGATATTTCTCAGTTTCCATCTGTATAGCCCATCTGTCTCATTACTCACCACCAGTGACCTGAAATGCAGAAGCTGGCCCTGTTAAAAACCACCTGGGAGCCCGTAGCATTTCCACATCATCCTCTGAGTCACCCGCAAGTGAAACCCAGGAAGGCCAGCAGAGTTCACCTGGGCTGCCCCCGCCCCCAGCTGCTGCTCTGTGGATCATGGCAGGGCGGCCTCTTGTGGCCTCTGCACTTAGTGCCCTGCCTGGATGTGCCCTCGCTCCTCCTTCCCTTTAGGATAACCCATTTATCTGTTAAGACGGAGCTCGAGTGTCTGCCGCCTCTCCCGTGGTCCTTACCCACACACCTGTGTCTTTCCACTCTCTGGTGCCTACAACCCTTCAAGCTGCTGTGTGGCACAGACCTGGGGTTTGTCACTGTCTTCTACCAGACTGTGGGCCACTGAGGGCAGGGGCTATATCTTAGCTTCTATGCAGTCTGGGCATCTGGCACATGGTGAGTGCTTTAGACATGTATGTTGCAGGAATGATTTGTCATATGGTTTGATTTCTATCATGGATCTTACTGTGCATGTGAGTCTTAGCCCCCTCAATTGCTGGTCCTTGGAATGCAGCCGATGGAAGGTTCTGTTTTACAATAACAGAAGCTGGCACAGTCTCTTCATGAGTGTTCTTTGTGGTTGGAGGTGACTTCTGATCCAGGGCTTCATGCATGCTAAGCATACACTCTACCACTGAGCTACAGCCCAGTCTCTCTCTCTCTCTCTCTCTTTTTTTTTTAAATTAGTAGTGGGGATTGAACTCTGGGGTGCTCTACCACTGAACTATATTCTCAGCCCTTCTTTTCTTTACTTTTATTTAAAAAAATTTTTTTTTTGGTTCCGGGGATTGAACCCAAATCCCTCAGTGGTTGTACCACTGAGCCACAGTCCCAACTCTTTTTAGTATATATTTTTTAATTTTGACACAGGTCTTGCTAAGTTGCTTAGGGCCTTGCCAAGTTGCTGAGGCTGGCTTTGAACTTGGGATCCTCTTTATTCAGCCTCCGGAGTCACTGGGATTACAGGTGTGTGCCACCGTGCCCTATCTGGAGGTGACTTTCTTGTTTGTCCTTCCTATTCTGCTATATTGTTCCCTTTGTTAGAAAGGCCATCCTGGCATAACATTAGTAGTGATAGCAAACTATCACTTAGGACTGGGCTCAGTCAGTTGTGGATGATAGAAAACTGAAAATGATGGTGGCTTAAATATTTCCCTCTCATGTAAGTGTCCCTGAGCAATCCAATCCAGGACTTCTGCGATGTGTCTGTTCCACAAAGTCCTCAGAACCTGGGCCATAGTAACCTTTCATTTTACTCTGCCTAGTTTAGCCACTGTCCTCATGACTCAAGTTGGAGTTTCAGTGGTCTCACACACACATTTAAAATATTGCATGGTGGAAGGAGTGAGCTAACGGCTTCTGAAGGAAGTTCCCAGAATTTCACCAGTATCTATCATATAGCACATGGCTTCCTTCCATTGGTGGAATTTAGTCATATGACCATACCTACCTGCCAGGAAGTCTGGGAAATGTAGTCTTTATTGTGAACAGCTGTGTTTCCTGCTGTGGAAGAGGGGGAAATGAAATTGAGGAATACTAAACATGTCATTTTCGAGCCTATTGTCTGGGCTGATACTCAAATAGCAGACAGTGAGTAGCTTGTTTAAGGACACACAATGTACACCCGGGAACTCTCACTTTGGGGCTGGCCTACTTCCACGCTGGTGTGAAGCTGGCTTCTTAGCAGCTACCCCTGGTCCTGGTGTATCAGCTTGAAGGAAATGGACGGAGAAGAGCCTTTCCACTGGACAGTCCACCCAAGCACAGGGGTATGGCATGTTATGAACACTCTGCCATTCAAAGCCCCCAACATAGTGCTTGGAGCCCGGAAGTACTCAACGATGGTAGAATCCGGGAGCCACAGCAGAACACCAGTTCCGCTTGTCTAATGACGGTGCGATGTGCATTCTGACAGCTTATTACAGCTAGTCTTTCCGTTTCTGTAGTCTCCAACCAACACCACCAACACCACTAGTATGGAGGAGTTGACAGTTCACAAAGCCATGTTTGGGAAGGTCTCTCTCTCTCTCTCTCTCTCTCTCTTTTTAAAAGAGAGAAGGACAGACAGAGAGAATCAATTTTTATTGAGTTTTTCACATGGCTTTCGTTGCTCTGACACTTAGTTGTATACATGAGTGCAGGGGTTTGAACCTGTGTACTTGCGCATGCTGGGCAAGCGCCATAACTGCAGAGCCACCGCCCCAGCCCCGGGAAGGTCTCTCTTTAGCACACACAAAAGTCTTAATCCTCAATGGCGCTTTGCAAGGTGATGTCCCTTTAAATACCATTGAACTTCTCAGAGCTTGGGATTATTATCCTCATTTTAAAGCTTAATAAAATTGAAGTTTAAAGAGGTTTAATAACTTTCAGAAAAGGGTGGAATGTGCCCAGGTCTGTTTACTTTGCTTCAAATGGTTATGGACTTGGGATTTCTCCCTTCTTAATTGCTCTTTTGACGTCAATGAATTCCACAATCGGTGCATGGTGCTCTTTGGGAGGCACTGAGAAGGGTTAAGCAATGATGCCAACCGTTCTTGGGAACCCAGGGAACCCTGCAGAGCCTGCCAGGGCTAGGCTGTGTGTGTGTGTGTGTGCGCGTGTGTGTGCGTGTGTGCATGTGTGCGTGTGTGTGCGTGCGTGGTGTGAAGAGATGGACTGCCTGTAGGCTGGGAGTGAGGACTGGGGAGCCAGGAGGCATGGAAACTGCAGAAGGGATAGGGACAGAACATGGGAAGGGCCCTGTGTGCTTTAAATATGTCTCTGCCTTCTTTTGCTTAGCTTATACAGTACAGATGCGGAATAGGAGAAGTTCAAACCTTGACTTTGCCACCTATTTCCTGGGTGAATCACTTCCTCTCTGTGTCCCCAAATTTTTAAAATTCATAAACCAACAGAGCTCTCATTGTGAGAATTTAACAAGATAATACATATATAACATATTCTTGCCAAATATTGGCTACGATATCCATGATAGATATTTTAGAATAACTAATTATATTATAGGGATTCAGACACTTAGCAGGGGAATGTGATGGGTGCCTAGATGGTATTTTAAAATATTAATTAAGACGCGTTACTTTAATTTTATTAAAACTAGTTTTATTGTTAGTCAAATATTCAAGGTTGAGACTGTAGAAATCAGTGTATTTCTCATTGTGTCCAGAAGGTGGCACTCATGTTGTTTAAATTCTGTAAAAAGGTTAAGAAAACTCAATACATATTCATATTGTCTATTTTTACCAGGGAGAGTAAGAAAAAAAATCTTAGGAAAGGCCATTGTCTGTGCCAAGGGGAGATAATTAGGGTATGTAAAACAGCTGATACAATAATTAATATGAACAGGGGCTCGTGAGTCTGGAAGAGCTTTACCGCAGAGCTATAGCAGAGTAACTGACCTGGCTGGGTAGGAGGAAGGCCAGGAGTTCCCGCGGAGCAGGAAAGGCAGTGTTCTTCCCCAGGTGGATGGAGAATCAAACCAGGGAGCCCTGGAGCTGTTTCTGAGCCGCACCTTGGGGAGGTGAGCTCCAGGGCCATTTCTCATTCATATTGCCAGGGCTGAAGGCCATAAGTGGTTCGGAGTAGTGGCTCAATAAATGAATGAACGAATGTGACACTTGCAGTCTTGACCAAAGGGCTGCTTCCTCACGAATCCTGGCTGGCCTCGGATATTCTGGAGTCTTGTCTCCATTTGATAGTGTGGGCCTGGGCATCACCCTCCTCTTGTGTCCTGCATGAAATGAAGAGCCGCGTGGGAGTCGTGACCCTGTAAGTGGTCTGTGTGCACACACCCTCCAGGTCAGGAGGAACTGAGTCAGCACAGGGCTGTCACTGCTATTGCATGGAGAATCTGCTCAAGTCTCCTGAGAAGAAAGCAGAGGTTGTCTCGGGGTTATATGATCAGGGCTGAGTTTTTGGGCCTGTCTGGACCTGCTGCATCACCTTGAATAAATGACGGAACCTCAACACTACTTTTTCAAAGCGGAATCCTTAATATTTGTTTGAATGGGTAATGGTATAACACAGTTCTCAGAAATTTGTAGAAACAAAAATATATTCCAGGTGTTGAGTCTGTTCCATTAGTCTATGCGTTAGAGATGGCAATAAACGGTCATCGGGGAATACGTTTTTGGATTTTTTTCTCTAATATGCCCCTTATCTGACCCACTTTCCAGATCAATTTGGACCTCACAGCAGGGTTTTTCTGTAAAGCATGACATTCCTCTTCTCACTCTTGATCAGTGTGGTGGGCACGGAGCTTTGCGCTCAGATCTGAGTGCTGAGTGCGCTCAGCACTCAGAAAGTGCTGCAGAGAGCAAAGGGGACTGATGGTCCCCAGCTGTGGGTCCTGAGAGCCAAAGCTGAACCCTCCAAGGCTGCTCCGAGCTAATGGTGGCTTCGCAGAGGTCCTGCTCAACCCCAGATTCCCCCAGGGAGTAGCTCAGACTTTGGGATGTTCCATTATCCTGGTTGAAATGTTCTCAGAACTTCGATCTGGAGCCCTCCCTCACTCCTTCCTCCTCCTTCTGTTTCTCTTGTTACACAGAGATCAACCTGTATCCCTGTCTGAATGCTCTCCACCTCCTCAGCTCCTTCCCCTTCATTCTTCACTGGTAGGAATCTCTACTACTGCCTTCCTGGAAGACCGGAATTGGCACCCCAGGCAGCTGCAGGATCAAGTCCTGTCTGTTTGGCCACTATTTTCTTGACCACGTGGACCATCTTTCCCTTTAGTAAAGAAAGCTCCAAGTGACTGCTGTTTAAACAAGAGGGGATTTGTCACTCAGCCCAAGAGCGTCTGTGATCACTCTGTGTCTGTATTAGTCAGCTTTGGCTTGGTGACGCTGCAGTTCAAACCTCAAAGTCCCGATGGTGAACAAGCCTGAAGGTGCATTTCTCCTAGATTACATGTCAGCAGTGATCCACGTGACTTCCTCATTCCAGTGTCCATTCTTGTGGCAGAGAAAAAAGAAAAAAAAAGTGGGAAAGGTATGAAGTTCCTAGCAGTTCTCCTGAGGGTCATGCATTGTTGCTGTCATTTGCATTTCATTGGCCAAAGCAAGTCATAGAATCGAACCAGGTGACAGTGGACAGAGAAATATAGCCATCACCTAGGGAGGCAGGGTAAGTCACATGGCAGCGGTAGGGTATATAATCCTCTTACCTCAAGGGTGGTTAATGTTATAGTTTGGACATGAAATATTCCCCAAAAGCTCAATGTGAAGCAAAGCTAAGGGGTTTGTAGGTGACGCGATCAGATTATGAGAGTGTTAACCTAATCATTGAATTAATCTGCTGATATGGATTAACTGGGTGGCAACTGTAGGCAGATAGGTGTGGCTGGAGGAGATAGGTCAAAGGAGGCTTGCTTTGGGGATTTATATTTTGTCCCTGGAGTGCAGAGTTCTCTTTGTCTCCTGTCCTGAGCTTCTTTCCTCCTTCTCCC